>JAEQML010084827.1:0-10015 GCA_016904865.1 Pissodes strobi | reverse complement strand
CCTTAAGGACTAAGGAGACCTCAAGGAACAACTATGAATACGGCCCTGATGACATAAGCGTTCATGCCAGAGTTGTAGCTTATCATTAACCGATGCAACATAACCATTATTTGGCGAAACTACTCGCAGCAAAACTCGATACAAGTTGCCCGCTTCGATCCCGACAGCCACCAACTTATCGTATCAGTATCTAATAAATTTACAACGTGAACCGTTATGAGTCAATATGAAATCGATACCCTTCTTAGCAGCAACGCGAACCGAAAACAAATTTTTCGTCATTAGCCGCGTATACAGTACATCATATAAAATAGCAGGTTGTCGCTTACCTACCATTTACAAATATCTCAGTGCCAAGAGCTTCCACTGAGGCATAAACTTGAAGTGGCTTTGCAAATTCTTGAAATTTCACAAACCAATCACGTGTATGGGTCATATGATGCGAAGCACCGGAGTCGATAAGCCAACGATCATTTGAACTGATGGTAGTATCTCTAACAAAAGCTTCTTTCTTCTTGCTTGAAGAATCACCTTTCATTGGGCAGTCTTTTAGCAGATGTTGTTTTGAACCGCACGTAAAGCAACCTGGACAGTCCTTAAACGTATGATTCAGTTTCCGACATAGCGGACAAAGCGACACAAACTTATCTGGTTAAGGAGTCTTCCCGAAGTTTTTCTTTCCATTTTTCTTAAAGTTCAGCTTAGACACTAACGCAACTTTAGCTTTTTCATCACTCTCTAGCTTTAAAAGCAGTGCAGTAAGCAACCAGGTTGTTAAATTATCCAAAGTCCGTTTCGAAGTTTCTGTAGAATCCCAAGGACTGTGAAAAGAGTTAAACTTTGATGGCAAGGCAGACACTATTCTGGTTATTAACATGGATTCGAGTATTTTGCCACCCAACTTATCCATTTTACTGGCTAATTGTTCAAGACTGTATATATGTTGCGAAATATTACTTTCAGAACTCCAGTTAAATTCAAAAAATTTTTTTTGCACTAGCACCAAACTCTCCTCCGATCTAAAGTCATATATGCTATGCAATTTTGTCCACATTTCTTGGGCTGTTTTACAGTTCGTTATAAGCTGTAACGGCTTAGATTGAAGTGTAGTTACAATGAGCAAACATCTCCCTCTTTTTCCAGTTTCTTAGTATGCTCTCAAAATCCTACTGGCACATCTTCCGTCCCTTCACAAATTTCCAAAGAATTCTCATTATCGAATAAAGTTTGAATAACAAACCTCCATTGCGACCAATTGTCTGCATCACGTAGTTTATCAATTTTTGGCTTGTCAACCTCCATGTTGGCAGGCTACAAATCACGGCAATAAACAACAAAAAACACAATGCACTATTATCTCGATAGTCGCACTTAATTTCGCGTTATCCCGATATCAAATCTCTCAGTAACTTAATGAGTCTGGGCCCATAACCTGTTCCTGTTGAGATTTTAAAAGGGTTGTACTGAGAGAAATTATGACAAACTCACGTAAAAAAACAACTTCATTATGAAGGAAAAATTAATGCTTGCAGAAACAGGGCTTGTGAAAGACTAAATCTAGAGGCAAATATAATGTAAGTACCCAAAACACTTGAGTGTACCATAACCCAGATATATAAATTAAACCGCTATCGCCTAGACATTAAGCAAATTCGGCAAATCGGCTTAGCAGTTATCCGATATTGGTTCTTAGTCAGAGGTACTTTTCTACTTGAATCCTAGAAAACCAACTCGAAGAGAAAAAAATAGAAAGAACAAACGTAATGAAACAAATGAACATTCAAAGTAATTAAATGCAAAATTGAAAAATAACGCGTAAAAGAGTTACATGGACAATTCTCAAAAAAAAAAATAGAAAAATAATACGTTGAAAATAATCTTACGTTGGTTAAAAAACGGGAATATTAAAAGAGACAGAGGCGCTAATAACATCTGCACAAAGCCAAGCAACAGCTACAAAATAACTGTGGAAAACTGAAAGTGAAACTACCCAACATATAATATTTAGCTGCTCAATCCTAGGGAAAAAATGACTATCTAGAAAGATACAACGCTATCGCCAACCACCTTCGTTGAAACATGTGTTGACTACGAACCCCCGCCAACCAAAGATAGTAGTGCACAAAGAGTAGCCGTGATACGAGACATTCAAATACCAATAGACCGACATATCCTAGCAAATAAACCCTATCGGCGATTTTTACCATACCCATATGTCAAGTCTTTATATTTGCTCTTGCTGAAATTTAAAACTTCAATTTTTAAATCTACCATAAATAACCGATAACGCGATAACGCAAATCACAAAATAAATTTTAAAGACAAACCATAATAATAAATAAAACAAAGCATACCAAGGCAATTTGCTTAATACTAATATTACTAATACAAAATGACAACAGAATAACTGGTAAATATTATAAAAACACACATAACTTAAATGCCAAGGAACAGATCAAATAAAATACAAAACTTTTGGTAAAAACAGTTCACATCTATAGATAAATACTTACTATTCAAGTAAATATATTAATAGAACTAACCCATAACCCATAACTATTATCACAATTTCCAAGAGAAGGGAGAATATATATAAAATCACAATACACAAAATCCAGCTAATTATCGACCAATTACCTGTTTGCAGACACTGCATAAAATAATAACATCAGCGATATGAAAGAAGACAGATCAACACCTTCAAAATATATAATGTAATTTCGGAAGAGCAAGAGCAGACTATAGGAAGAACGGTCAAGGATGTGCACTTATGTCTACGGGCTGACCCATAACTCTGAGCCGAGTAAAGTAGGTTGCGTAAATTCACTTTTCGAATGGCCCTCCGCTCGCTTCGCTCGCTACGGGGGCTCAAGAAAAGCAAACTAACCAGGTGCTAACCCAAACTAACCCAAGACATACCCCAAATGAAGAAAAAAACAGTTTAGAAATATAACCTTAAACAAAATAAGAAAAATCGACGGGGATTGAACCTGGGTCGCCGAAGTGAATGCTAAGCATGCAGACCTCTAGAACATCAGGGAACGTACAAACGACTGATTGTATCGTGAATTCGCGAAGTACAGTTTAGCTATGAGATTTCAACATATTGTGCACTTTTTAAACAGTTTTATTTAGCCTGACCTGTTTGTTTTTTGGGTCAAATCTTGTAGTTGAAATTTTACCCCCTTCCTGTAAACAGATTTATCTGATATTTGGGACACACCTTTAGTTCTGATGACAATGCCATTTAACACATTCTGTGTTATTGTAAATCTAAGATGGGCGCCGCTACAAAATGGCGGATTACATATTTTTTCACAACCCCCTCAATATGGGTATCAAATGAAAGGGCTTGAATAGTAGAATACTGTACACTGTGAAAAATTTCTAAGATGGTCGCCGGCACAAAATGGCAGATTTCATATTTGCTTCAATATTTCTAATGTAGTTGAAATTTTACCCCCTTCCTGTTGACACCTTTAGTTCTGATGACAATGCAATTTAACAAAATCTGTGTTACTGTAAATCCAAGATGGCCGCCGCTACAAAATGGCAGATTACATATTTTTTCACAACCCCCTCAATATGGATATCAAATGAAAGGGCTTGACTAGTAGAATACTGTACACTGCAATAAATTTCAAATCTAAGATGGTCACCGGCCCAAAATGCCAGATTTCACATTTGCTTCAATATTTCTAATTTCATATTTGCTTCAATATGGGTGATGGGTATCAACCGTATCAAATGAAAGGGCTTTATAAGTAGAACACAGTGCATGGCGGATCATAGTGTTTAGACAGTCTATACTTACATTAAAGTTGAAATCTAGGCTTCCACTGTCCACAAAATGCAAGGCAGCACTGTACCAATACCTCCTACAACAAGGCCAGACGGCTTACGCGTGACGTCATCAAAAGTGGTCTTAACTTATTTACAGGCGTATATTGAAATGTGCAATTTCTTTTAAAATTTCACAGTTAAGTAGACATTTTAGATGCAAAAATCTCGAAAATATATAACAAAAACTTGTGTTTTGTAAATTTATCTTTTTGATATATGTAGTTTGAAGCGTAATTGGCCTAATACAATACCTCCTACAAGCTGATATTACTTTAAGCACGACTATCATGACTGCTAATGTGTATTACTCATTTTTTTTTTAAATCAAATATGAAATTGCAGTTTACTTACCTTTTTCTGCATACCTATACAGGGTGTCCGGAAATAGCATCGCCATATTACGGAGGGTGATTCTACATAAGAAAACATGAACATTTTTTCATATGAATATGGGTCCGAAAATGCATAGTTTCCAGGATACATGGTGACAAACTTAAAAAAAAAAATCAGTTTTTTGTTAATAGCTTAAATATGATTTTACTGATGTTGTTGAAATTTGGCAGGGTTATTTGTAGTAATAAGGGACTCATTTAGCCTTAATTATATTAAAAATATAACGTCCAGTGGCGTCCCGGAGGGCATCTTACCGAATATTATTGACAAAATAAGTGTGCGCCGCTGACTTTTTCAAATATTTTATATTTTTTTCGTATTAAGCAACTGAAAATACAATATTTTTGATCCTTGAGTTGTTTTCGTATCTTGCGTCGTTTTCGATAAAAAGTAAAAACCGGTTTATTACATTTCCAAACTTTTTTGATAAAATCGATATTTTTATTTATATCTTAAACATGCTTTTAGCGATTTTGTTGAAATTTAATAGGGTTATCTGTAGTAATAGGCGGCTCATTTAGCTTTTATTAGATTAAAAATACAATGTCCAATGGCGTACCGGGGGCATCATACCGAATATTATTGACAAAGAAATGTGCGCCACTGACTCTTATAAACATTTTATATTTTTTTCGTATTAAGCAACTAAAAATGTAATATTTTTGTTTCTTAATTTGTTTTCGTATCTTGCTTCGTTTTCGAGAAAAAAAAAATAAAACCAGTTTATTACAGCGTTTGATGTAGAATTTGGTGCCCTAAAGAAATGTAATAAACTGGTTTTTATTTTTTTTCTCGAAAACGAAGCAAGATACATAAACAATTCAAGAAACAAAAATGTTGTATTTTTAGCTGCTTAATACGAAAAAAATATAAAATATTTAAAAGAGTCAGTGGCGCACATTTCTTTGTCAATAATATTCGGTATGATGCCCCCGGGACGCCACTGGACATTATATTTTTAATCTAGTAAAGGTTAATTGAGCAGCTTATTACTACAGATAACCCTACTAAATTTCAACAAAATCGCTAAAAGCATATTTAAGATATAAATAAAAATATCGATTTTATCAAAAAAGTTTGGAAATGTAATAAACCGGTTTTTACTTTTTTATCGAAAACGACGCAAGATACGAAAACAACTCAAGAATCAAAAATATTGTATTTTCAGTTGCTTAATACGAAAAAAATATAAAATATTTGAAAAAGTCAGCGGCGCACATTTTTTTTTGTCAATAATAGTCGGTTTGATGCGCTCCGGGACGCCACTGGACTTTATATTTTTAATCTAATTATGGCCAAATGAGCCCCTTATTACTACAAATAACCCTGCCAAATTTCAACAAAATCAGTAAAATCATATTTAAGCTATTAACAAAAAACTGATTTTTTTTTAAAGTTTGTCACCCTGTATCTTGGAAGCTATGCATTTTCGGACCCATGTTCATATGAAAAAATTTTCATGTTTTCTTATGTAGAATCACTTTCCGTAATATGGCGATTCTATTTCCGGACACCCTGTATAAATAATATTTAAGAGCTTCCGGCTAAAACAAGGCTGCAAGTCATGAACAGCCTTTAGACGTGCCTCATTCGATTTTTGTTAAAGGAAAACGAAATTTCAAAGCAAAACCTTCGAATATCTAGTTTATCAAAATAGAATCTACCTATTTTGATAAACTGAAACTAGATACCACGGTAAAATATCACTATAGGTATAAAAGTGTCATAATAGGTAATAGCTTGGGTAATAGTAATGTCAAATTTGATAGTGCGTTTTCTCCTCGGTTTTCTCCATCCAAAGAACCTTGCAATCTTCAAATATTTATGATAAAGCATGAAAGATTTATACAGGTTTCAAATTATTACTTTTTTATGTTAGATTTGGTATATTACTCGGTATATTATTGGGGTCTAATATTTATTTATTAAAAGTCTCCAGTTTCCTTTTTTCCTTTTACCCAAAATATTATGATTATGTTTAGAACAATAATTATTATTAAGAAAGAAGTGTATTTGAAATGCTGCAAAGAAATATTTTTGAAACGTCAATTTTTAGGTGATTTTTACAATTTTCAAAATGAGTCAAAAGGCTGTTTTGATTTAGATAGTTTAACAACAGCTCACAAAGAAAATACTTTTTATTGTAAATATCTAAAAATGTGTCTTCGAACTCATTAATCAGTTTTTTAAATATAATATAGGCTGTTGAAACTACGTTCACGAGGATATAAAAGAGCCCCACGACTTAAGGAATTAATGAAATTGTAAGAATCTTCTACAACACAAGGTTCATTTAAAGTTAAATTTTCTTTACAAAATTCACAACTTATTTTTTTTTAAAACAATATGACAGCAATATCTACTTAAATAAGTGATTAACTGGCATTTCAGATCCTCTGCTGTGTCTTGTGAATGTGACAAAACACCCGAGACAAAACCTTTCAGAGCCTCTATAATAAAATGATTAAATATTTTCAGAGCTAATTTAACATTTTGCTTTTTTATTAATGATGGAAAAAGGGCCTTTAAACTACGGGAATATCCATGTTTTAATATTTTGTCTCGTTTTAGTTCATTAAGTTTTTTGACCACTGAGGGCATATAGCAAACATTGCATTACAGCCTTTATGAGGCATAATTACACTAAATATTACTTACTCCAAAATTAGCTAACAGGAACAAATTTTGTAAACTTGCTGACCACATTGAACAAGCACAAAATAAACTCTTATTACACGAACGCAACAGGTCAACTCCAAACATTTTGGAAAGCTAAAAACATGAACTTTAGATCTTTTCGGCGAGTTTCCACCGCACATCATTGTTCGCATAAATTTACACACACGAAAGTGTAAAGAAATTAACAGAAAAACAATCAAAATCGAAAGAACAATAATTAAGAAGCCGGTCGAAAGTACGCCATTACGCCAACTGACAGAAGGCACTGAGGCAGTGTTGCCTGATTTAGAGTTAGTTTTATACATTATTTGGGATGTAAACTATTAACGTATATTTAGTTGGACTTTAATTTTTACAGCATTTGTTGAATGACATTTGAAATTATGTTTTTAAATGGAACTAAATATTTATACAAAAAAATACGTTTATTTTCTTAAAGGTTTTGATTCCGTTATAGCTTCACTTTTCGGTTTTTATATATTTACTTTTCGGATTTTAAATATTTATTTATATTTAATATAACTATACTATAATATACCAAAGCAAACTTTTACATTAAGTATCTAATATATTGTTAATTGTAATCTTGGAATCCAAGACGAATATTTAACGTTTCTTTGAAAAATAATTTGTGGCAAATAGCAAGTAGCTCAAATTGTGATAAAGCGCCCAATCTGGCAGCACCGGATACATGACGTCGAAATGGGAATTGACATTCCAGTCGCCCAGCGTGGCAATCAACATTAAATACGGAAGTAGGCGCGATAAAATAAACAATACTTTTACTGGGCACCTCTTGGCTCCTCTTAATGCTTTTCTTATGGCAAAAAAGTATGGACCACTTTTCATGACGTCACTGCTAGTTTCAATATCAGCTAGTTGGCCTAGTTGAAGGAGGTATTGACTGTACACGCAGTTGTGTATTTGCCATTTGGGCTTGAAATTGTTTGAGGAAGGACAAGCATACGTGGCTCTGAGTCGAGTAAAATCTTTGGAAAGATTATGTATTGATGAGTTATACATTGCAACAAATTGTCAGGAAAGAAACCTTGTAATAATGAGGCACTGCAAGAACTAAATAGAATGAGAAATATTAAGTAACGAAATAAGAACTAAAAACTCGAAAATAAAATAAGTAAAAAACAATTTTTAAGTTAAACGGTTATATTAAAAAAAAACTAGTATAATACTAAAAGCTAAAAAATATATCGTAAGGCCCTACATACTAGTCATCACACCCCTCTCCTCATCAATCTAGGACATTGATCAGACAAAAAAATAAAATCGTGGGGCGTAGTGTAACCTGAGTAAATTATATGTAAATATGATTTATAACGATATGAGCGGTTGACTATTGATAGAAATTTCACGCGCCTCACGATTTTATTTTTTTGTCTGATCAATGCCCCAGATTGATGAGGAGAGTGGTGTGATAACTAGTACCTATGACCTAACGAATTATTTTTTAGCTGTTAGTATTATATTATTTTTAATAAAACCGTTTAACTTAAAAATAGTTTTTTACTTATTTTTTGATAAAAGCATCAAATTTGGCACAGAGATAGACCGATATAATATGAACAAATTTAGATGTGGAGCCATTGGCTTACTGCCCCTGGCGGCCATTTTCCAAAATAGCTGCCAGTGGACACCCGAAAGAAAACAGAAGTTGGATACATTTTGCTGCTGAAGGTTTTAGTTAATAAATGTTTAAAGTAATTTAAATATTAATGAAAAACTAAGATTTATTACATTCAAATAAACGTTTTCATTTATGTAAATTTTTCCTATTGCATTAAAAAATTAGACAAAATATTAAAAATCTGTTTTACAGTCCCAGTATACTGCCAGTTCAGAACATTCGTTTTAAAAATGCGACTTAAGTTCTCAGAGCACTCCCCATCGCAAGCACACAGTGGTGTGCATTCCAAACCGGCCTTCTTGCACTTGCACTTTTTTATACAGTCTTTGTATTTGCAAGAGACGAGCTCTCTGCAGATCTTGGATGCTGCGGGTAGCGTTGTCCAGAGAGGTTGATAGACGGCGCTGGTCTTGATTGAACCCCAGTCGATTGGTGATGGTAGTGTTGATGCAGCAACCAAGGTCTCTTCGGACGTGCTGCTCCAGGGCTGCTCTTGTCGGTGGGATCAGCTGGACGTTGCTTTTAATTGCAAACAGGTTGCGACATGCCTTGTCGGAATCGGTGTCTAATAAAGCAGTGTGATGAAACTTTCAATGTTGTGCATGGCATCTTCATTAATACGATCTGGGGCAGTAGAGAGAAGAACGAGTGTCTGGGTCAGCTCAGGTAGCACTATCCACACTGCCAATGCTATCCTCTTTCCACGTCCCGCGAAGCAGAAGACCGTGTCACAGCCCCTCAAAGCATGAAACATCGGTAGTGCCTAAGCTTTTTCAGGAGCCAGAGCACGAGCAGTCTCATCGGCTGCCAAGAAGCGGAACGTCTTCCCCGAGCAGAAGGACACCCACACTTCAGTTTCCATATTCAAGGTGCGTGCCAAAGCCACTGCCAGGATAACAACATCAGTGTCAACCGTGCAGGTGAGGATTTTGCAACATAACGCGGGTGTCGGCCTTCTCGTGGTTGCAAGGAGCCAGTGCCGTAGTATCCAGAAGCGGTGACTTTCTCAATACATCATAGGCTTTAGTGATGAGCAGCTCCTTGTCTGCAAGCAGGAATGAGTCGCAAAGGACGTCAGAGAGGAAGATAAACAGCTCTGTCTTGCTTTCATCAACTCTGAGGAAGCTGGCCCAGTTCCTAGGTATAGTGGAAGCACCCAACACTCGTCTTCTAACCCCTTTTCCCCACTTGGGTCTTGCTGTACCTTTCAACGAGTTTGTAATGTAGCGGTCCACACCAGGTCCACTCGCGCGGCTTGATGAAATTTTGAGAGTATCTGCCGCAGAAAAACTTGCTGGGCATATTCGTTGAAGGTTTTTGTCATAGCAGGCTTCAGCAACTAGATCATGACTGCTTCATCTAGGACAATGCAGCTTGTTGGAGGAACTTCAGACCTAGGCTGACTGACGTCTTTTAGACAAGTGAGAAGATCACCCTTTACACCAAACCGGATGTCAC
>JAEQML010084826.1:0-10015 GCA_016904865.1 Pissodes strobi | reverse complement strand
AACAATTTTTAGTTGTTAATAAACTTTCGGTAACGACAAACATGACTTTTAGTCGGGCCATACAGTTTTAAAATAAAAGAAACGGCTTTGCATAAACGTTCTATGCGACAAATTTGGCGTCTGGTTAGGTCTTGCAAATTTAAAAAACATCATAGCATATAAAAAGCATAACCAGACTAAGCGCCATTTTTTATCATAACTTCTAAAATATATTTTTTTTCTGCTAAACGTTTACATAGATAAATTTGCAATAGTGCCATGGATATACCCTCCGAAAATTGAATCTGTATCATAAGAAACCGTTTTTTAAGGATAGGCAAAAGTTAATCGCGATTTCCCAAAATTGTAATTTTGGCGCTTGGTCTAGTTATGCATAACTACGTCCATTTGATAATTTCCATACATTCGTATGCGTCTAATAATCTCCTATCAGATATATTATGAATTAATTTTAAATATTTAATTGTTATTCTGTGATTATTAATAAACGCATGGCTCGGCAACACATGATTTTTCTGTTCTACCATACTTTAAATAAGCTATGTGTTCTTTGAATCTCGTTTGTATAGATCTTCAAGTTTACCAATAAATTCCACTTTCTACCAATATTTCAATTTATATAGGGTAAAGTAGATAGTTGTTGGCCACTTAAGGACACTATTGGCTTTTTTTCTAGTTAGCCTAACAATTATGAAAACAAAAAGTACATATTTTGTGTTCATCATATTAAAAAATGTATCTTTATTTTAATGCAGTAATAAATTTATTTTTTTACCAACCGTATAAAATAAAAATTAATTTTGTTTGAAAATATAACGTTTTTCATAGTTATTGGCCGGGCGATCATAGTTATTGGCCTAGCCAAAATTACAGTAGTTGGCCACTTCTATAGTGTTTTAGTTCCAATGTCTTAAAATATACCCAAATGCCTACCCAGTAACAAAACATCAAATTCATATGCTTGGTTATTTTTAGTAATAAAGCACCAAAAATAATAAAACATTTATTCTTCAAAATACATAAAATTAAAAGTTTAGCCATCCACAAATTATTGGGAACTCTTGGCCTTCCTACAGACCGAGCACAAAAACAAGTTGTCCATCAGTTTTTCTTCAAAGTGTTTTTCGATGCATTTAATATGATAGGTTCGCAAACAGAACGCACATTTAACGCCAATCAATAAGAGGTTTATGTTCATTGTACACGAGTAACAAAGTCCCTTATTAAGTGTTGGGTTACGAAAATTATTTTCACAAATATGTGGTTGGCTTGGTCCTGGGCTTAGCAAAATGTTGGAAAGTACCTTTATTTTTGAACCACTACTTTCATCTTCACTACAAAACAAATTTTTCTTAACATTGTCGATTTTCAGAATACCGTTTTTGATTTCCTTCTGTTCGATTTTTTTTTGCATTTCATCACTAATTTCTGCTATAACCATCTCTTTGTTATTATTACCATCATCAATAACTGTTCGTTTTTTCATGCTTAAACACCTTTTCTTGTTTATATTTTGTGTTTTCTCGCCTCTTATTTGTTTTTTCTTTAGTCTCTGAGCTTTTCTTTCTTCCTTAAGCCGTTCTTCTTTTATCTTTTTTTCGATTTTCTGCTGTTGATCTCGTTTCCTAGAGCTTGAAGTCAGTACAAAAGAAACTTTTTCACTTTTTCGATTTCCTTTTCTTTCTGGGGTTTTTGGGTGAACGAAGTATTGATCTATAGATGTATTAGATCTTAGCGGAGACGATACATTAATGTTGTCGTAAAATAAATTATTAACCTCCACCGTGTCTACAATCGGTAATTTATCAAGGCTGTCTTTAAAAATTATTGGTATATCTTCTATATTAAATGTTTGAATGTTATCTTTATCTAAAACCTTAAACTCATTTGATACAGTAGCCTCATTTTGTTGAAAGTATTTATGAACTTCTACCTCAACAAGCATATCACTGGTTAACTTTCTTCCAACAGGAACAATGCTGGGCTCATCTATAAGTTCTTCAAAACTGTCAGAGTTATTATTAATTGTGTCACTATTATTTTCGTAAAAAAGTTTTGCATCGTTGATAACAGTATTCTTCATGGCATCTTTTGCATCAGACTTTGACTCAAAGCTCTGTAAGATCATCAATAACATCTTTTCACTTTCACTAATTGCTGTCAGAGAAGAACGTCGTAGGTAATCGATTTTTTCCTGAGAAACAATTGCTTTAAATTCTCTAAAGATTATTGTTCCTTCTTCGCTGGTTTCATCGCCCTTTTCTACTTCTCCTTTTATTTTTCCTAAACACTTGGTGTAATCAATCGAATCAGCAGACCACGGAAATAATAGTCCGAGAGGCGACCGTCATAATAGTGTGGTGTCTGAACTGTCAGGATTTTGCATGATAAAAAATATTGTTTAGTTGGGCCGAATAAGAAACCGTTGGTCGGCCGAGGCTGACCTTGACCAGTAATTGACAATTACGCTAATTGTCCAGAGAAATTAGATGCCTAGGTACCGTCACAAAACTGTCGTGTTTTTTCGCGATCATTCGGTAGATAGACCGTAGAGGATGAAAAATCGTCAAGTCGGCCGAACCACACCCTGCCCGAAGTACTCGGCCGACCAATTCCAAAATTCCATTTTTGATGACTAGACTCCCTGACAGAACTGTCAGGTCGGCCTATTTTTATTTTAAAGACAAAAATGTTTTATTTAAGATTTTCCCGGTCGGCCGACAAAAAACGCGTCCCTTATAGGTGGCGCTAATGATAGAAAAAACTCAGAAATTTCCCCGAATTGGCTTTTTGGGCGGACCATTTTTGTTTTTACATGCGTCATATAAGGAGGATTTCTGTCAAAGAAACGTCACTTAAGGAGTCCCTAATTTGTTTGATTAGTCCGTGTGCTTGTGACTAATTGGTCAACTTCGAAGCTTAAAATAATATTTAAATGGCTTTAATTATTGAAAGTTGTTAAAAAAGAATATTTTTTATTCTTTGTATTTTATTTAAATTTGTATTTTATTTTAAAAATAAAGTTTATTTGTATTACAAAGATTAAATTGTTTAATAATTTTCCATAATATGATCAAGCACTATATTAAACGCTCTGGCTGTTTAAATTTTTGACATTTATGTTCGTAAAATAAGGAGTTTTTTCCCTGTTAATAGCCTCCAGTTGACGATTGACTTTTGGGTGGCCACTGATGGCCGATGTTTTCCTATGTCGGTTCCACTAAAAATTTTATATTTCACTTGTTTCTTTAATGCATTGAAAATGTGCACGTGTTTTGTGTGCGGTTCTTCAGGAGGAGTTATTCCATTTACGTATCACTCCTACACTTTTTGCTGCAATTTGATCAAGTTTTGTAAAATCAAAAACTTCGCTTATGAAAAACTTGACAAACTGACAAGAGAAAACTGTGGTTATCATATAAAGTGCTATCGAAAAATCACGCTATCAAAAAAAGCACACAAAGAAGAATTCGAAAAGATGTTCGAAGAAAATGTAAGTAATAATCCAGCTTCTTATTTTTATAACTATAATTATTATTATTTTATAAAAATTTATTGAGGATGAAATATCGAATTGCAATATCTATAAATTAGTTATTTGTGTATTTAGAGCGCAAAGTAATGGATTGCCGCTCGTGAATAAATAATTGAATAATCCAGTATGAGAGTTGTCCTAAGAATTGTTATGTATTTTTTTTATTTATTTTTTGTTAGTTGTTTATTAGTATTAGTGATCGCTGCTCAGCCAATTATATTTATCACTTTATTGAAAATAATAGGTTATATGTAAGAATAGCTTTTAAGCTAAATATCGCCTATTTCGGTAAATTTCAATTTCTTTTGATTTATCTATTTTGTAATATTTTGTTATTTTCGAAATGAAAGACGTTTATTATTATTATTATTATTATTTCTTTCTTTGTTTAGTCTCACATTTACATATGTGGTAAAAGGTAGTGAGGGCTTTCGCAAAACTCACACCTTGTTGACTTATTTTAGGATTTTCCTGACTATCCGACATGTTTCTAGGATCACTGATTTTTGCATGTCTGTTATTAGTTGATGTGGAAGATTATGTTTCGTGAATCCTGCGGGTAACTCCGGTGGTATGAGGCCTGTGACTGAGATGACTACGGGGAGGATGAGGACTTCTTCCATTTTCCACATTGATTTTATTTCTTCAGCTAGGTCCGTGTATTTTCGTATTTTCTCTGTTATTGTCTTCTGTATGTTGTGGTCCAGGGGGTGTGCAATATCTATTAACATTGTGATTTTGTTAATTTTGTCTATTACTGTTATATCTGGTCTATTGTTTATAATTGTTTTATCGGTTATAATTCCTCGGTCCCAGTATATTTTGTAATTCTGGTTCTCGTTGACTTGGTCTGGTGTGTATTTGTAGTACGGCTCTTCTATTGTTTTAATGTTATGTTTGTGGAGTAAGTATTTGTGGAGGATTTTGGCTGTCAGATTATGCCTGTTTAGGTATTCTGTTTGTGCTAGGATAGAACATCCTGATGTTATGTGTTGTATCGTTTCGGGCATTGATTTACACACTCTACAGTTATCGTTTTCTATGTTAGTTTTTGTGATGTACTTTTGGTAATTTTTTGTCGGCACAACTTGGTCCTGTATGGAGAACATGAATCCTTCTGTTTCACTGTACAGGTGTCCGAGTTCGATCCACTTGGTTGAGAGCTGATGTTGTTTATCCAGATCGTTCTTGAATTTGCCATGTAGTTTTTTGCTGTTCCATGTCTGTGTGATGTTTGTGAGGAACGTTTTCTTGTCTATTTGTTGCATTTGTGTGTGTGTGCTGAGCGGTGTGTAGTTTTTGTCTGCTTGTCTGATAGACGCGTGTAGTGGTGACTGTGTTGCCTTCATGTTGAAATATCTTTGTAAGCTATGTATTTGAATGTTATGTGTTAGTTCGATGTTGATTAAGCCTCGTCCTCCTTGTTTCCTAGGTAGATACAATCTTTCAACAGCCGAGTTAGGATGAAGGGCTCTATTATCCGTTAGGATTTTTCTTGTTAGTCTGTCTAGTGCTTGTACGTCCGTTAAGGTCCATTGTATGACTCCGAATGAGTAGGTTAGTATGGGTATTGCCCAGGTATTTATAGCCTTAATTTTATTTTTTGCGTTGAGTTGGGTGTGCATGATTCTTCTTAGCCTGTTCTTGTATTTGTTTTCTATGTTTTCTTTCATTTCTTTCGTTTTATGTGTAAGTGTTTCGTTTACTCCTAAGTATTTGTATGTTTCGTTGCTGGGTAGTGTAGGGAATGTTATGTTATTTATTAAAAGCTCTATGTTGTTAGTTTCCGTTGTTTTACCTTTTTTTGCTATAAGTGATGTGCATTTATCTAGTCCGAAGTTCATTCGTATGTCCTTAGAGAACTTAGTAGTGGTTTCCAATAGCGATGATAGTTGATTTTGGTCCGGAGCATATAACTTTAGATCGTCCACGTAGAACAGGTGTGATATTTTGTATTCTTTTGTTGGGCTGTATCCAATATTTATCGACTTTAAAAGGCTGCTTAGTGGGTTGAGAGCTAAGATAAACCATTTTGGGCTCCATGTGTCTCCCTGGAAGTTTCCTCTTCTTATTTTTATGTTATTAGTTTCTAGATCTGTGTGGAGTAGGGTGAGTATTAATTTTGTTTCCCAATTTTTCATTGTTTGTTTAAGGAAGCGTATGATGTTCTGATCGATTTTATAGATTTCTAAAATGTGGAGCAACCATGTATGAGGAACGGAATCATAAGCTTTTTGGTAATCTATCCAGGCAACAGCTATGTTTCTGCCTTTTGCTTCTGCTTGTCTCGTTATCACCCTGTCTATTATGAGCTGCTCTTTGCAGCCTTTCGCACCTTTTGTACACCCTTTCTGTTCTTCGTGTTCGATTTTTTGCTCTGTGATATGTTTTGTTACCTTTTCTGCTATTGTTTTTGTGATAATTTTGTATATAGTGTTAAGGCATGTGATGGGTCTGTAGTTTTTAGGATCGTGTGTATTTTCGTTCTTAGGTTTGAGATATGTTATGCCATGTGTTAAGGATGGTGGAACCTCTGTTGGATGGGTAATTACATGTTGGATTATTTGTGCCATTTTTCTATGTAGTGAAGTAAGATGTTTCCAGAAATAATTATAGATTTTATCTGGTCCTGGCGCCTTCCAGTTTGGCAGCTTCTTCAGTATGATTCTTAATTCATCTATCGTTATTTCATATGGCATCATTGGTTCCACTGCCTCTGTTCTTTTTTGCTCTGTTTTGATCCACTCACTATTCTCGTGTTCCACTAGTTCTGACCATAATGACTTCCAGTATTGTTCGACTTCTGCTTGTTTTGGTGCTTTTATATTTGTTGGGTCTGCGTTTGCTCGTTCTAAATTCTGGTAGAAATGCTTTTCGCTTGATGTGAAGTTTGTGTTGTCTTGTTTCCTTTTGTGGGAGATGATGTACCTCTTCAGTTTCTTACTTGACGCCACTAGTTTTTGTTTCAGTGTCTATTGCTTCTGTTATTTGTGCTGTTCTTGTACCTGTGTTGTTATTTATGTTGAATTTTTTGTAGAGTTTGTCATGTTTTTGTTTTGGGTCTACCAATGAGTTATTCATTTGTGTAAGGTCACTACGAATTTGACTGATTTTGTGTTCCAACCGTTTTTGCCATGGAGGTTTTTTGGTTGGATCTATTTTGGCTTTTCTGTTACTTGGTTTATTTTTGTTGGTGATTCCCAAGGTATCTGTGATTGATATGGCTGTGATATATGTTATGTCTATAAGTTCTTCTACACTTTTTACGTCGTCTATGTATTTATTGATGTAGTTGTTATATATTTGAGCTGTATTCTTTGTGTTTCTGTTATATTTCAGCTTAGGTAGACGTTTCCTGTAGCTGGGATTACTTCTTTTGCATAGTAGCATATTTTTGTTGAATGTTTGTTCGATTTCCGTCAATAACCTTTGGTTGTCCGTATTATTTGAGTTTGTCATTTTGTGTTGCTTGTTCTGTTTCTGGTGGTCTTATTATTATTATTATTATTATTATTATTATTATTTTTTTTTTTTTTTTTAATCTCGATTGATTCGGTATTGTCTCTATGCCGGAACATATTTGTTCAAGGCTTATTGAGAGTCTTTCTGACCACTCTCACTGTCCCAAGAATCGCCGCTTTAACACATTGCTCTACAGTGTGCATTAATATTATTATTATTATTATTATTATTATTATTATTATTATTATTATTATTATTATTATTATTATTATTATTATTAATAATAATAATATTATTATTATTATTATTATTATTATTATTATTATTATTATTTGTTCATTGCCATAGTTTTGTACTAAATGTGTTTTTAAAAATATTGAAATCCAACGAGATGATAAAAGAATCTATACAGCAAGCTAAATTGGTGATTTCTTTACAATTTTTTCATAAAGATCTGACTTTTCCAGCTCTTTGCAGTTCTACAGATAACATTTTCTAGAAAGTCATTATTCCACAGAAATTTTTCGTAACTATATTTGAGCGACGACATTGTTTATTATGACATATTTTAATATTTATGAATAATAATCACTGCGAATCAAATGTTTCAAATCAAACAATTATATATGTATTTAATGAAATTCGTATGAACTGACTTGAATTTTTGACAAACCATATATTAGCTATTGAAGGACATACACATTGGTCAATATATTTGCTGAATCATTTGTGTACAATTATGGCAATCACACAATGGACGTATCGCCAAAATGTTTGTGGACGGTACCAAAGGCTTGCTCGAATCTCTTTGATTTATCGCGATTTACCGGCAACGAAGCGAACACCGGCAAACTTTGCCAAGCCGCGGCCAACCCCGACAAACAGATCTCACAAACATTCGTGTTCGCCGAGGTTCGCCAAATGTGTATGCCCGGCATAAAGCCGGGGCCGCACATGCGGCAGTCGGCGAACTGCGAATGTTCTCCAACTACCGAATCTAGCCAAACGGAATTCGCATTTTCATCCACACATGCGGGCATTGCCGAGCTCCGATCGAAAAAGTGGGAAACGCATAATGTTCGCCAGAAAGGTTTAATTTGAAAATAAACATGAATAGCGATGATTCCGTGACAATTGCTGCGGCTGCTTTTGGCGTGTCTTGCGGCGGTGTTTTATGGCTCTAGGCCTGAGATACTATTATCCCGCAAATGGTCAAACTCCCCTCGATGCAAAATCCTAGATACCTGCTGGATTTCAGGTTAATAAAGTAAAGTAAAAATATGCTGCATAAAGAAAAGTACGTACCTAAATAATGAATATGTATGTATATACACAATATTCAATCTACGCAAAAATGCCACAATACAAAATATCACTTGCTTACTAGGTGAAAAGTGAAACAAAACCACTCTCACAATCTCCAGCCGTTGTTAAAAGCGAACTACAAATGTCTGGACATGTGGATGACTCCACGAATAACAGCGAGGCGAGCGCTCGTCCTCTTTGATCCATGCAAATTTACCGACACTGCGCGAGAAAAGGCGAGCGAGTTGCCGAACGATTTGCCAAACTGCAAACCTCCCATACGCACTGATCGCAGTTCGGCAAACCCTTGCTCGGAGTTCGCCGAATGCCGCATGTGTGGCCCCGGCTTAAGGGACGCGTTTTTTGTCGGCCGACCGGAAAAATCTTAACCAAAACATTGTTGTCTTTAAAATAAAAAAGGCCGACCTGACAGTTCCATCAGGGAGGCTAGTCATCAAAAATGGAATTTTGGAATTGGTCGGCCGAGCACCTAGTCACACGCACACGGACTAATGCAACACATTAGGGACTCCTTAAGTGACGTTTCTTTGACAGAAATCCTCGTTATATGACGCATGTAGAAACAAAAATGGTCCGCCCAAAAAGCCAAGCTCCGGGCCAATTCGGGGAAATTTTTTTCTATCATTAGCGCCACCTATAAGGGACACGTTTTTTGTCGGCCGACCGGGAAAATCTTAAATAAAACATTGTTGTCTTTAAAATAAAAATAGGCCGACCTGACAGTTCTGTCAGGGAGTCTAGTCATTAAAAATGGAATTTTGGAATTGGTCGGCCGAGTACTTCGGGCAGGGTGTGGTTCGGCCGACTTGACAATTTTTCATCCTCTAGGGTCTATCTACCGATTGATCGCGACAAAACACGACAGTTATGTGACGGTACCTAGGCATCTAATTTCTCTGGACAATTAGCATAATTGTCAATTACTGGTCAAGGTCAGCCTCGGCCGACCAACTGTTTCTTATTGGGCCCAACTAAGCAATATTTTTTATCATGCAAAATCCTGACAGTTCAGACACCACACTATTATGACGGTCGCCTCTCGGACTATAAACCACAGGCCTTAAAACCGTTTATGATGATATTAGGTTTTAAGTGTTTTTTTATGACTTCTGCTAAAATTGGAGCAAATTTTTCTTTTGTGACTATTTCTAATGGATTTTCTCTCCTAAATTTTAAAACCTCTGCTTTCCAACCATTTTTGAGCGGCTTGAAAACAGCAACGTCGGCCGGTTGTAGAATCCTTGTCGCATTTGGGTAGAGGCGTAGCCTACCGATAGATCTAGCCCTGACACTCATCCCCGCAATGCCAGTGACGTCACAACTGTAGGCGTAATTGAGAAAATAATGGATAAAATCGAGTTGCGTTCTTTTACATATTCACTCCAATATCTTCGTACCTAGTTGAGCTATCAAAATATTTTTTTTACTATAGTAAAGTGCACAGTTTGGCGCTTCTGTCGAAGTATAAAATGGTTGATATTTTCTATTCTAAATATGCTGAAAACATCGATAACTTTTGCAGTTCAGAAATTATGCAGGCAAATATTCACCAATCGAAAAACTTTTTTGTTTTTAGGAATTTCCTATAACATGCAGCGAAGAAACTGTAGATAAAAGACCAAAAATATTTCTGGTACCAAAATCGTTATTGTCACTTTTATAGTTTAGGCGCTATGATATTTTATAGCGCGC
>JAEQML010084825.1:0-10016 GCA_016904865.1 Pissodes strobi | reverse complement strand
TTCTGAAGTCCAAGAATACAGCTACTACATATTTATTATTATCAATAACTAGTTTCTATTTTGAAATGGTGAGTTGAATTGCTGTTTCACACGAGTGACCTGTTCGGAACCCAGACTGATTACCCAGAAAAAGATTATTAAAATATTAAATTATTTGGTTGTAAACTGCTTTTTCAAGTACGTTCTCTATACAAGGCAGCGTATTAATTGGTCGATATGTAGATACTTCTGACTTATTTTGACTCTTTGGAACAGGCGTAATGGAGCTAATTTTTAGATCTTTAGGAAAACTTCCACCCTTTCATGATGAATTTATACAATTAAGGACATATTGGTTATCTATATTTTTGCAGTTTTTTTAATGAAAATATTATTTCTTTAAGTTCATTGATTGTTAAAGGCTGAAATTCATCCATATAGCAATCTACTGCAGGTAAACCATTATCAGACCATTCATGAGTGTTGATAAAACTCGATACTATCTCCTCAATACTCTTCGTAAAATATGAATTAAATAAACATGCAGCCTTCCTTTCATTCTTTGCAATCACTCTACTATCATCCATTCCAAAATTAATGTTTTTATAATTTGTGAATTGAACTCTTTTTCAAGCATTTCCACATTTCCTTTGAATCATTTCTATTATTATCTATCATATTTTCATAATATTTTACCTGCTTTTGTTTTAACAAATTTACAACTAAATTCCTTTCCATCTTATATTCATTCCATAAAATGTGACCATTACCACCATTACTATAGTTCACAAAATTTTTATATGCCCCATCACGCTCAAAAGCCTTTGCCCTAACATCTTTATCATACCAAGGAACATTCTCGGCTATCAATGCTCTTTTAAGGCACAATCTATAATGCAAATAAGTAATTAAACAAAAAAAAGAAAATAATATTGCTACTCGATGGCCCCGAGGGTGAAACTAGAAGAGAACTAGTAGCACGGCGAAAAATTGCAGCGGGGTAGCCCGGTGGTAGGATTAGCCCAGAGATAAGACTGGCCCGAGGATAGGACTGGCCCGGAGTTAGAACCCTGTAATAACCCAATACGCATTAGACAACAAAAAAACTGTAGCCCCCCTTGCATAAATCCATTTATCAATGGACTTTCAATTTCATCAGCAAATAAAAGAAATACAAAAGGAACAAACAACTTGAAGGCATAAATCTCCCCTAAAGGAAAATATAAACTTCCCCATAAAGTCACATTAAAATAAAAGTTCAGATATAATAAAATGGAATACATACGATAACACACGGGATGCAAAGCAAATGGTGGACAATGCACAAAAAAAGGTTAACACAGATATAGCAATTAAATCGTTAATTTAGACAAAAAAAACTGTAGCAATAATTACCTTGCTCGTGTGTGAGGGTTGCTGGAGATTTGACGGTCTCGGTCTTGTAAATAAGCTCGAAAGCCTCTGGAAATAACGGAAAAGGCCTTTAACATCATGGCGTCCATGTGCTTCACAAGCAATAGAAAAAAATTAATTCCAGGGAAAATGCTTACCTAGTGCAGTAGTTGAATCCCGATAAATCGATCGTGTCAAAACACAAATAGAAACCAACTCAATATCCCAAAAGAAGGGTAGTATAAAATTACAATACTAAATGTTGAGTTACTATGACTGCCCTAAAGCAAACCTTCTTATCGCCTCGAAGGGTATTTCTAGAAGAACTCTCTATTCGATTGAGTCAAGTTACCTTTCCACTATAAAGAGATTAGGAAAATAGAACGTAGGATCAAGAAGAAGTGATGAGCTGAAGAATGCCAAGGAATTCGATACGAGGAATAATTCTAAGATAATAAACGACTTAGTTCTCGTTTATTATGGTTATAAAACGACGGCGGGAGCCACAATTAATGAGCTAAAATTAAGTTGCTCAAGAAATACTAGAGAATATTCCCCAACAAAACGATAAACTTTTAAAAATTTAAATCGACAGCAGCAATTATGGGAAATAGCCCATCCCTACTACCCAGTACCGCCAACAGTACCAACCGAATATTGCTAGTGCAGGCCGCGTGGAAAGATATATATAAATAGCTAATACCAGACGGAGCCAGAGGTTCCAAGAAGTTTTGTCAGAAGTTCTCAAAAGTTATGAAATATTTAAACCGAGAATAAAATATGAATTTGACGGATCTAATAAAGCTTAAAGCAGGTTTTATTAACACAATTCTTAAAAATATAGAACGGTTTGCTGGCCGTTCTACGGTAATGTAATATAAATTAAGCAAAGTTATACTAATAACATAATATCCTATTTTAGTGATTTGATCAAACCTATGCGATCTGTGGTTCGCTTATCAACTAAAATAAATATAGTTACAAAGTGCCTGAGGCTACATAAGAGAAAGGGATGAGCAAAATATCAACTCAAGGCCACAACAGTGTTATAAAAGCTAATACAAATATATCGTTAACCTATAATTTAAAATAAAATTAATTTACATTCATAAATGCGGCAACTTTAAGCTTATTGACAACAAATCGAATCAATAAATTCAGAATTAATTAACCAAAGAGTATTGACCTCTTTTCAATAATTCTTACCGCAAAATACAGCATTTTTTTGCTAAATGCAGTATATAAAATGAAATTTAATAATATTTCACACTGGTCAAATTGGACTGTTACAGTCCATGTAGTGCAGGAGCTTTGGTTATTGGTCTCCTGAATGCTTTAGCGATCCTCCACGCAGAATAGTCCGACGTACCCAACCTTCTCAACTTTTCGTCCCAGGTCTTACTCCAATGGTCTTTTATTGCCGCTTTCATGACTCTAGAATTGGCATTTAGCTCTGTTTTAGCTTCATTAGTTTTCTCATTGGCATAACTCCTTCGTAATCTCCTATTTTCGCGAATTAAATTCCTAAAAGTTGCCTTCGAAGTGCATGAATAGATCCCACTTCAATTACTTTTGCGACAGTGCTGCCATTGTAGATGCAATTTTCTATGTCTCCTTCACAACTTAACTTTGGAAATCGCAACATTTCATCAACCATCAGTTGATGTTTTTACCAGCTTGCCTTATGCGCCTTTACCCACAGTCAGCACAATTGGGTTGTGGTATGAAGTTCCTTAATTAAACACTGTCAGCTCCAAGTTACTTAGAAACTTCTTCAAAATAGCGGTACCCAGTACCTCTAAACGACCACAACAGCTAGGCATAAATGTAGGCGCCTCTGGTACCAGTACCACCAGGCCAAGTCTTCTCGCTGCCTGCTCCAGCCTTCTTCCATCCTATAGGTCTTCGTACTATTCCATGCGACTGAATGACCATTACGATTGGAAGACTTCCAGCCCATCAGCACTGCTACATCTCTTTAATTCAACTCCTTGTTAGGTCTTTTGTACCCTGAAATTATTTTAACACTTCTGTGCATAATTTTCACTACTACAGATAATTTGTCTATGTCAAGCTCTTTACTGCTCAATTCATAATTTAGGATGTTCTTTCTAACTAGAACCGCCAATCAATTTCCTGCGACTGCTTCCCTATACTTTCTATATACGTAACCATTATTTCCTGCAAAGCAAGCACTGTTGGTTGACGTTCTTCTAAAGACATCTCAATGTCAAATTCCCACTGCCTGATTCCTCTAATATTCCAAGAACCAATCGTGTACTTATCCATTGAGTTTATTTGTTGCTGTCATTAATATCCTTAGAAAGTCACTAACCTTTTCCATCATCATAGTCATATCTTCTTTTCCCTCTTGATCCTGTATTGAAGGATTTCTTGTTGTTATTACATGTTCCTCTTTATTCACCTCTGTTGCCTGAGTAGCGACAGGTCTCTTGTTCTGTCCATACATCTGCTGATATTTTGAGCATCCGCGATAACTGGCTGAATGTCCATTTTCCTTGTAGATTACGCATCTGGCATTATTTTCCTCCTCGTTCCTTGGTATGGCATGGTTCATGTGTTAGAGGCATGGTCACTCGCGCAGTATACACATCTCTCAGGCATTGTGCAATTGCTTTGCACGTAACCTTACCTCTGGCAGCGGTAACATTGAATTGGTCCCCCCATTTTCTTTTTGGAGTCACCTTAACCAATATGTCTATTACTCTGTCCACTGTTCTTCGCCGTTATCACCATAAACATTGGTAATTGCCATTTTCTACGCATGGAGTACATTTTACTATTCTCCACATCTTCAAATCCTATCTCCTCTAATTTATGTTTGATTATTTCGATCGATGTTTCCATGACGAGTCCATAAAGTACAGCACTTTGCTTCCTGTTCTCTTCCAGTGTAAAAATATTGTCGCGAGTAATCGTGATGACAGTTCTTTTAACTTTTTCTTAATGCCTCCACCGGTCTGTCATCATACGTTTGAATCGCGATGCCACGCCTTGTTCAGCGTGCAGGGGTATAACTCTGATGGTAATACGGGATTCTTTACGTAAGGTGAGAAGCGAAGATAAAGAAAGCACTTAAAAACAATAAAGTATATTAGGTAAACTTAATGAGAAAAGATTAACAATGTATATTGGTCAAAGACCCAACGATAGAGTTTTTAACAGCGTTTACTGGTCAGAAACTTAATGAGACTAGCCTATACCCTATTATTAAGGTGCGCATGCTTTCTCGACTTGAGGTATGTTTTATGAATTGTTTATAGGTCTTTTTGGTCACTGCTTTGTAAATATAGTTTATCTTATGTTGCGTTGCGTTTTATTTAATGTTAAGGTATCTAAGAGCACTTGGACACTACACTTTGAACTACTTGACAGACTACTTAGAAACTTCACTCGAAGAACTTTGACAGACTCGACTTTTCTACTGTGGTTAATGAAACCCCTAGTCTTAGCAGTCGATGTGGCTAACCAAGAACTAGGTTTGGGGCAGGAAAAGGATTAGAACTTTAGCAATCATGTGACTAACCAAAGAGCGGATTGAACCAAAAGCAGTCATGTGACTAACCCTGGAGCTGGCTTAGGTGAGACCAAAAGTCTGACGAACTGAAGGTTTGCCAGTGTATTTATATTAGAGAAATTGCTGATCATTGCATGCTTAAGGTTCACAATCGCTCCCGTTGACTGCTCGCATTGTTTATAGTTTGCTTTTAATGTTTATTAAATAATTCCCAAGTTCAAATTCAAACTTGGAACAGGGTGATAATTAGTTAATAGCTTTATGAATTATTATATTTGACACGTTCCCTCGCCCTCTAAAACGTTGTCCCCAACGTTTGCACGACCTCTATCGTTTAAAAAAGAAAGACCTCAAGTCGAAAAAATCCTGTCGTGTAATACAAATTAGAAAATGAAAACAGAAATGTCATCAGTGGTCTTGTTACTTTCTGGATCCAGGTTGATCCTTCGTAACTCCCTCTAGCCTCCACTGCAGTCTATATGTCTTAGTATTAACATACCACTAAACTGTTTGAGGGTATCGCAAGTGAGAGCCTGCTGGAGAGACTAGTATGGACTGGTCTTGGTACATAAAATAAAAAAGAAACATATTTTTATAAATTGTCTTTGAAATTTTATACTTAAATCTAATTCTAGATTAACAGAGAACAAGTAGAATTTAGAATTCTCCACTAAGTAGTTTGCATATTTGAAATACCTATACTATACCGTTGACTGGCCAATAGACGCCTATTGGTCAATCCACGTTTAGACACAATAACAACTCTTTATAAAATACTGATACTTGTATTGTAATATCTTGCTTGTATTGACTAATTCAGCCTGCATGGGATGCGTCCACCCCATGAGAGTTGATCTTGATCATAATCATAATATCATCATTTTATAAATCGTCTCAGTAATATTTACAATTCTACAAAATAGTTTACATGACTTATTTCTTTCTAGAATCATACTAGCTGTCTTTATATTATTTAGTTATAGTCTCCTATTAAATAGAGACTTTTATTAACTTGCATAAATACCGTCCTGTTCTCTATTATTTAACTAGAGTACCCCTATTGCAGGTAATTATAAGAAAATTATTAATCATGTTAAATTATTTTGTACATCTAATATTAAATTACGGTCCTGTTTACGAGACTAATATTTACTCGCTGCATTTTATGTCTCTACGTATAGCAGTTTATTTGACTCAGTAATACTTGTTGACTTATAAACAAAATTTGCTGACTTTTTATATTCGCTTAATCGACTTATTTAAGCTCGCTGACCCTGTTTATATTTAAAATTGTTTATCTTTACACAATTTACCCATTTTAGTTCCATGAAATATCGTACAGTCAATTATTCTAATATGTAACATTATAACATTAATAAATAAAAGGTATCTCATACTTTACGCTACAATATTTTCTTTCTTCTGGCTTGTCCCTCACTTCTTGGTGGCTAGATGGCGCCCTTTGAATACTGCTGAGAAAGTATCCATCTTTGCTTCGTGTCCTTTGTTGAGTATCGATATGTCTGCCCCATCTCTACTTGAACGAGTATTCGCCGAGTAGTTCTGGTGCTTTCTTCGTTTTTTTTTTCCTTTGACTGGTACCCCTGTCAATTCGTCGACCTCGAACTTTTTGACCTCTGGGAAAAATGCTGTCGTGTCCTATTTGTCAATTCGTCATTTATTTCTACTGTAGCGTTTTTTGCGTTGTGTACCGCCTAGATCAAATAAATTAGCATTAAAATTTGTTACATTGATATAATGACGAAGATTTTTGTTTGATTTTGCACGTTTGGTCGGTTTTATGTTCCTGCCGAATGCAGTGTTTGCAATGTGACCAGGGATTTGCCTATGAAGTTTGAATCTTGGCAGGTGCTTTGAAGCGAAAAGGTAAGTGTTGTATTTCCTATAACCATTATCTTTGGGCTCTTTGAAAATAAGAATAAATGCTAGAGCATATAAAAACTCTAATCCAAGGGTGTTTGATGCATGAGTTTGAATTTCTTGGAAACATTTCGCGTGACTGAGTTTGAGGTTAGAAAGGTGTGGTCAGGGTAAATGACCTGTTTGGCCATGTATTCCATGTGGGGCTTGAATATTGACAAGAAAAATTTTATCAATGATTATTTATTCCTTTCCAAGCTGTAGATGACGTGTATTACTGCTAGTTTAACATGGAAGTGGTTATGTGAAGGTTAATTATAGCTTTTTTAGGTTATAGAAGCATGGAATAGGAATAATAAGAGTCCCTGGAACTTAATGGCTTATGGTCTGGCCAAATTGTCATTGCTGGCTGCTGTGGCACCACATGTTCCAGTTTTCCCCAGTCCGTCCATGGAATGGTTTTCGACATAACTACTGGATCCTCACGTCTTCTTTCTACAACTGTAGGTAAGTCGCTAGATTTTATTGCTTAGCTTTAGTTTTATTCATGTTTGTTGTCTCGTCTTTTGATAATTATTTTCAGTTTCTGCCAGATATTGCATGTCCTGCTGCTGCTGTTTTCATTGTTGTGTTATAATTTATATCTGACTCCAAATATCTCACAATATTTAGATATCTTTTGAGATTGTAATGCTCTTTTCTCAGCTTTTTTGTTATATTTTTCTTAAGCATTTCTTCGCTTTTTAGGTCTGGATTTTGCAGTCCTTGGATACTTCTGTCGTAACTGGATAGCTCTTCAACTGGTTCCTGAGTACTCGATGGACTGCTGACGCCTGTGCACATCTGTACCTTCTGAGATGATTGGGCCAAGCTTGCAAGGATCTGGTAAATTGATATGTGTTATTTACAGCTTATTATTCAATTCGTCTTCCTGATATATTTACATTGTTTCTCTATACACCTATATCTATTCTAATTTCTTTATATTACATTCCCATATCTTAGGTTTCCTTATTCTTTACTTAATCTGTACTTTATTCTATCTCTTCCATATTTACTACTTTCTTATATATGTATTATATACATATCTTTATATATTTCTTCGATTGTTTCAACTTTTGTATGCTTCTCAACAACTTTCCTTTAATTATTTCACCTTAGGTATGCAACTTTTCATACTTTTTGTGAACACTTTATTCTATGTATTTTTATGCTTATCATTACATGACTAGTTATTTCATTATTTCCTTATCTATCACGAGACAGTGATAAGTTAATCTATCTATGTCTCTATGCTTATCTATCTATGCTTCATATGTGACTAGCTTTATGTACAAAATATAGGACAATATATTATTATTTATATAACCATGTATGCTCTTTTTTAAACACATTGTATTAGCATGTTTTGCTTAAACATTTCTCCATTATTTCACCTTATGTATGCTTTACATACACAACTTTTGCTTATATATTGCCTCACTATGTATGCTTCTTCTTAAAACATCTTCTACATTTCTGCTCACTTTACATAAACAACTTTTCAACTTATGTATGCTTCTCTTATATTCTTCCTGCTTTACGTAAACATTTCTTGCTTATGTAAACATTTTATCTGAGCTTCTGCGGTACCAAAATGTTTGCTAACATCCTTACCGTCAGTATAGCTATTTAAGTCCGTACGCTCCACTTTCTGATGCCTAAATTCTTTGCCTATCATTAAGATAATCTTTCGTTTAGGTCGGAGAACACTTTACTTTATAATACTTCCTCGTATACACATATATTCCTCCTATATATACTCTCAATACACAATATTAATGGCAACTTAGTTTTCCTGCTTTTCTCGAATACGATAATCCTGCAACTGGGCCATTTACTTGTGCTTTATTATGAATATCT
The DNA here is from genome assembly GCA_016904865.1 of Pissodes strobi. NCBI lineage: Eukaryota > Metazoa > Arthropoda > Insecta > Coleoptera > Curculionidae > Pissodes > Pissodes strobi. The sequence goes on along the minus strand of JAEQML010084825.1, from coordinate 1,324 downwards.
TCACCTTATTTTCATCTATTTATTTTGCATACATAGTTAACTACTCTTCTCACTAGTATTCACTTAACACGACTTATCCTAGTTTCTTTTTTCTTCATAACTCCTTCTATGTACTATGCTATGTGTATTGTCTATTTATCTATAGTTCCTTAACCTCCTAAGTGTTTTTATCTATATATTTGTCTTAATAACACTTGGATATATATTATGCTTATTTATGTTTCACTATGTACAACTTTTATTTACATTGAGACTTTGATCCCACCTCCCATTTTTGTTTTTGCTTGTTTTTTCTTTACTTTCTTATTTTACTTGCGTACTTGTTCCATATAAAATTATTTTTCTTATCTTTGTCGTTTTCAATAGTTTCTCCTTCTTGTTCCATGGCTTCCTTTAGTTTCTCCTATACAAATCTGTTGTATTGCTCCATTTTAATTTTAGCAATCAGTTGTATTTAATTTATTATCTTCTTCCTTGCAAATACGGACCTGGCCTTGGTCACACCATGCGGTTTTATTCTTGACCTTTCCCAACTAGCGGTGGCGCATGGATTCAATGACCTTGCAGCTTTTAGCGTCCTCCGCAAGATGGCAACGTGTATGCAGCAATGGACGTAGCTTGAACGCGCGTACTTTAAAATTGCCTTATATTGTAAATAAAAATTTTTGAGCTTCATTAGTTTTATTTGCCCAACAACACTGCGCGAAAGATTACAGGCGCGTGATTTGAATTTTTTAATTTATATTTTAATTGTTTTTCTTGACCTATCATTCTTCTAACGTAAATTACGACACACCTCTATCACGTGGTTCTAATATCAGTGACGTCGTCTATTGCGAAACGACTTGACGATAAAATGTTCACGATGTCTCTTGTCAAAAAATGTAATAAAGATGGCGACTGAACCCGAGTACTAGGTCGCGCATGATTTGAGAGCGAAAGGTACTGTTTATGAAGTTCTTTGTTTATTTGTTATATAATTTATAGTTTTTCTTAAGGGCTGGGTTTTATTTAAGAGCACTAAGGTATCTAAGAGCACTTGGACACTACACTTTGAACTACTTGACAGACTACTTAGAAACTTCATTCGAAGAACTTTGACAGACTCGACTTTTCTACTGTGGTTAATGAAACCCCTAGTCTTAGCAGTCGATGTGGCTAACCAAGAACTAGGTTTGGGGTAGGAAAAGGATTAGAACTTTGGCAATCATGTGACTAACCAAAGAGCGGATTGACCCAAAAGCAGTCATGTGACTAACCCTGGAGCTGGCTTAGGTGAGACCAAAAGTCTGACGAACTGAAGGTTTGCCAGTGTATTTATATT
>JAEQML010084824.1:0-10016 GCA_016904865.1 Pissodes strobi | reverse complement strand
AGTTTGCCTTTAATGTTTATATAACAATCTTCAAGTTCAAGTTCAAATTTGCGACAGGGTGATATTTGTTTAGTAGCTTATACATTTTAGTAGATTACAGTATTTATTACATCTTTTTATAATAACATCAGTCATGCATCAGCAATAATGATTCTACCGAAATTTCAGCTTCAGTTTCACTTACTACAATATTATGGGATTAGGGGTGGGCGACAATATTCGATTATTTGATTCACTTTTAAGAATTTACCGATTAATCGACTTATCGAATAATATTTCAGAAAATATCGATAATCGATTATTTCAATTAATCGATTATTCAATTTCTTGCCCACCGGTACCGATAAATTTACAACAGATATAGCTTTTAAAATTCCAATTTAATAATGCGTTGCGTTTAAGGGTAATTTAAATGACATTTGGAAATACTTTCAGTACAACATATGAAGCAAAAAAAAAACAGAGAAACGTAAATACTCAAACAAGACAGCAGCAGGGAAAACTGCGCACGTTTCAAATTTAGCCAATAAGGGATCATTTCGACGCGCCATTCTCTGATAATCTGGCTTCAGTTGTTGCACAATTAGGTATAACACCAACACATAACCTCAACGGAGTGTTCGCACGTTAGCAGTATAGTACATCAGTCTTTATCTTTTTATTATGTATTTGGGCAAAACTATATAATAAAAAGGATCACTCTCCGCGGCGGCATGTCAACGGTGTGTCTCCTTCCCCGCGCGAACATTAGCACAATATCGGCAGGCCATGATACAAATAAAACAATCATGTTGGCAGGCGACCTTTGACGCGGCGGCCATAGACAAGCTCATCCTTTTGTCAGATTAATTTTTACGCCTAAATTCTATAGTTGAGTCAATATTCGATATAAGATAATATCGCTATTTTTTAGTTGTGTTGTATTACAAAATAGGAATGAAATATACAGTAAAAATATTGTGCGAGACCTTTAACCAATTTTAAAATTACCCAAAACGCCAAAATTTAACTGAATATTAAAAGAATATTAGTATTCGGAAATATGATGAAATCATTAACAACAAATCAAAATGTTTTCAATATTAGTTAATACATACCTTGAGTATTGTTATCAATAATACCTAATTAAAAACGTTAACACATTTTTGAAACAGCCAGTAGAATACAAACTTTATCAAAATTTATTTGGTGAAAGATATCGATTGTGTTTTTCCAAAGCCAAATAGAGTATTAGTATTATGCTATAAATATGTTCGTCATAAATTTGATTAAATATACCGCAAACGAAAATATCGTTTATGGCCAGCTTTTATTTAAATTCAACCTGTGTGCGGCGAAGTTCGCCGATTGTTACCAGGCAACAAAGAAAATAAACGACGATTCCTTTGTAGCGCTCTCTTGCCATTGAGTGGGCCTTCTTGTCGTAGTTAATATTCGCTGCTATAGCCTTCCAAGTGAAAAACACTAAGCTCGTCATAATTGAGCCAGTGTTCATTAATACAAAAACAATCGACCAACCGATCTCTGAGAAGTATCTCAAAATCGTCCGCCTTTCTACGAATACACTGTACATTTGCATGAAGGAGAGAAAAAACACTTTTTGATTTTGTACGATCTCTATACCTACCCCCCAACCCTGTGCTTCTCAGTCCACTGTCACATTGGGGCGCTGGAGGTTCTGAAAATGGTTAATTACTGTTCCTGACGGCCACATCTCTACATCCATCACCTCCAGCGTCCTTTCAGCAGGGACACCCAGCCGAAATGAACTATACCGGTGGTCTTTCCTCGTCCTCATTCTGTCGCATAAGCAGTTTTTGCCAAGTTGGTGGTGGCTCAAAAAAGCAAGGACCTGTTCCGGCTGTGTTTGAGGATCCAGACCAGACACAAAAATCCAAGACAGACTCGGTAGTTTGGCTGATTTTAGTAGGCTCGTTTCATTGCCTGTCCCCAGTCTAGGTGCTGGGCGACTAATTTGGTTTTTTCTAGGTCTTTTTGGGACAACCATGTTCCAGTCACCATCATTAGATTTTGTTTGCAAAGGTTCTCTACTGCTATTTGATGTATTATTGTTAACTTCAAGTGCGATCCCAACAGCCCTGCTGACCTGACTGAGTGTAATTTCTTCCACTCTCATTGGCTTTGAAGCAGTTTCTCTGACGTATTCCTCTTTAGCCGATTTTTGTTTTTGTTTTTGTTTTTAGTAGATACTACGAAATTAAGACTTGACATCCTTTATAACTCGTTGTGTGTAAATAGGCTTAGGTTAAAAAAAAAGACAAAGTACATGGTTTTTTGGCTCTAAGCAGAATTGTAATAGATTTCTAGAAAATAATTATTGGGTTAAGATAGATATCTAATAGCCTATTTGAAAATGCATCTAGTAATATTTAGGGGTAGTCTTGGATTCTCAGCTTAATTTTTCGTTACATGTAGATCATATTAGAAAAAAAATTGGAAAAGATAGAATTTTTTAGGAGAATACCTGAGATTCTTAGTCACTGGAGTCGTGTTCTTATATATAATACCATTATATATCCGCATTTCAATTACTGTTTTTCATTGTTGATATCAGGTAAAAAGGCTGATATACAAAGACTCCAGTTGCTACGAAATAAAGCTATGCGCATTATATTATTCTGTACACAGTGTAAAAAAGTAACATTTTTCTAGCGAGTTTGAATTTTTTAAATTAAAAAGTAAGTTTTATGGACCAATATTGTTTGGCACGAAACATGATTTTGAATATGATTTGACAATTTTAAATATATATACATATATAAATTTTTAAATACTAATAAATGAGATCTGTGAATCATCTTATATTTAAATAAAGATAAAACATTAATCGACTGATTATAATTAATTTATTAGTTGATTCTTATTAAATGGTGATGCTTTTAGGTTGTATCTATGTTAATGTAGTCCAATTACTTTTCGATATTTAAGTAATATTTATAAGTACTTACTTATTTATGGAGTTGTAGTCGATCTAATCTCTTGATACATCAGTTTATCACAATAGCTATATTAGCAACTTCTGATTGAAAAATAGCAAAAATAATTATGGTTTCAAATTTCCTTAACTGGTGATTCATTGTAACTTATATTATACAAGAAAGTTATTTTAGAACATGTATAACTTTACAAGTTTGATAGGCAATAACACAAAACTTGGCATCTAAGATAAAATAAATGAATTATTTCAAAGGGAAATAATACAAGTGAACATAAAATGATCAGTTGAAAATAAGGGATGAATCAAACCAGAAGTTGCCCGAAACAGCACACTACTTTCGATGCTTATTTTTTATCTTATATACTTGTTCTTTAGTTTTAAGGGTTGTATAGGTTGATGTGTTTTATCAATTGAATTGTTTAATTTTCGAGTAAATATAGTTTTACTCGGATGTTGTTTATTTCACTATCCTAAATCCGAATTTTTTCAAAAATTATTTACTTGATTATAGCGAATAAACTACAGTATATATTTTGAAGAGTACATTTATATTAATTTAATTTGATTGTCAATTATGTAATAATGATAATAATGGCTATAAGCGATTGAAAGTTTTGAACATTGGCTGTTGGCCTGGAGCAATATTATATGTACCGATACATAAATTAGTATTAATATATGCCGAACTCATATTAAATAAAGACTTATCAAAGGTAAGAGTTTTGATTTCAGTTTTTAAACACCTTATTTCTTATCTCCCCCTCTTTTGCAAAAATAATGAAATTTAATAAAATAAAAATATTTAATTTTATTATTAATCTCCAAATAACAAGACATTTTAATCAATAATTTGATAAATACATGTTTCTGGTGCATTAAAGCATAAAATTGCAGAAAATGTTTAATTGTCTTCTTTCTATAAAAAGAAAAAATACATAAAATAACTATACCTACCTACTATTGGAACTAAATTTAATTTTTATCTATATTTCTCTGTAAACATTGCAAGTTTAAAAATTGTGATACCTTACTTTTTGACTAATAATAGGAAACGAATAATCAATTTTTATAAATATAATTTTTTTTATAGTTTAATAATATGTTTTTAGTGTTCCTAATTTTGAATGCGTTAAAATATCCAGTTTATATTGTAAAATTTTACTTATATCAAGTCAAAACGTTTTACATTTAGCAAATAGGATTTTATTATTGTTCATTATTTTCCCATTTTTTAATTATTTTCCCATTTTTTAATGGCATATGGCATATCTATTTTCTTCGACTACTGCACCAATTCAATTAGGCCTATATGAATAAAATAGAAACTAGCAAAGAAATTGACACAAAAATCAATGTGTTAAAAATGCTAAAAACCATTTTCTCAAACATAAAATAAATTCAATTGAAAAGTCAAGATTGGGGAAGCAGTATTGGAAATTTCATTTTGTGTGTTAAAATTAAACTGATAAAACCGGTTCTAGCCACATGGCCTTGGCTGAAGATCATTTCTTGGAAATCTACGGCTCCGCGAATATAATATTGTATTCCCCTTTCTACCCCTTCCTTTTCGTATGTAGGGTAAACATTGCACGTGTTTTCATTCATAAATACTGTTTTTGGTGCCAGCCACTGGGGGCAGCACCTCTCCACAGGCCCCGTTGAACGACTTTCTTCTTATAAAGACAATGCTTATACTTTTGATGACTCGACGGCTCTCGAGCGATATCTCTTCCGTAAAGGTCTACACAAATGATAATGAAATTGCCACTGCTATCGGCGCGTACGCGAAAAGAAATAGACATTTTCATATGGGTTCACCTCTGTTCTATTCGATAGTGAAGTTAACGGGCAATGTGCAGGTGGCGAGATTATTGTTCTTGTTATATGAAGCTTTGATTTTAATATTTGAAAATAATTGAATTATTAGTTATTAGAGGGGTAACGGGAAACAGATTATTCCTAAACTAAGAACATTTTATCATTGAATCTTAAAATATATTATTTTACTGATGAATGAATTAATTGTATTTCTTTAAATTACATTTTCTTGAGGAAGTGGCACTTCCCCTACTTCCGCTGAATAGCCGCCACTCATGATACAATAAACGTAAGGTATGATATCGCGCAGGCGACGATTCGCCTGTGACGTCATTGCGTGCGTTGTTTGGCGCTGCGCGCCGGCCGGCATTTACAACGTGAACAAACGTGTGCTTTCCATTTGAGATTCGTATGTTTTATATTTAAATTTTGTTGGCGTTACTGTTCCTTAGACGGTGTTTGTTGGTATTTTTAATTAAAAAACGTTTAATAATGAGGTGTGCTGTGGACGGATGTAAGGTGGATAACCAAGGCAAAAACTTTGATAGGAATATAAGGTGTTTCACTTTTCCCAAAGACAAAATATGTGTAGTAAATGGGTTCACCTGTGTTTTCGTAAGGATAAATTTAATAAAACTTCTGCACGTATTTGCTCAAAACATTTTGAGGAAGATGACTATGTACAGGGTGGCCCGTTTAAGACGGGCCTATACCTTATCTCGAAGACTACGATGGTTGCAAAAAAAATTAAATACAAAAGTTGTTCCTAGTAAAACGATCTTTACTTTTTTGTATTTTTTTAATCGTTCCTTTTTTATATACAGGGTGGTCAAAGAAAGTTACACTTTTTTAAATGAAACACCCTATATTTCATTACATTTTTGGATTCTACTTAAAATTCTAAGCATATTAAATTTGATGTATGTTATTATACCTCTAGAGTTAGTAGTTTCACAGCTATAAACAGTTGAAAATCGGTACTTTGGCTTCTTTTCACGTTGGTAGCAGGAAGACCATTAAAGATGGAGTAAAATTAATTCCACATTCCTATCTTAACTTTCCAAGAGCTATCTGATGGTGCTAACTGATGGTACCTACCGAGGTACCAGATTTGGTACCCATGGTACCACCTGCCAATAGTACCTACCGAAGTACCAGATTTGGTACCCATGGTACCACCTGCCAATGGTACCTTCCGAGGTACCAGATTTGGTACCCATGGTACCACCTGCCAATTAGTACCGTCAGATAGCTCTTGAAAAGTTAAGATAGGAATGTGAAATTAATTTTACTCCATCTCTAATGGTCTTGCTACCATCAGGATTTGATAAATTTAACAATTTCCGAAAAAAGAAAAATGTCTAAAATTATTATTTAAGAAAAAATATTATGATCGATTTCCTTTTTTTTGCTCTCGATTGGCCAATACTCAATAAACGTTTTTTAGATAAAAGTAAAAGTTTATTACGATTTTCAAAAGATGCTGTTTTTAATACAACTATTTTGATCCATTCATCATAAAAGTTATGTTGAATATTAGTTTTTTTTTTTTAATAAATAGTATTAATATGTAATAATTAGTTTTTAATTTCACTCAGGACACAAATTTTCTTAACAAATAGAGAAAATAGGTAAAACATAATGATTATGTGTCTATAAACGTATGCATTTCAATAGCAGCTAATCACGCAATGACGTCACTGCGCGGAGCGAACGAATTTGAGACGGCTAGGTATCATACCTTTCATTTATTGTATCATGGCCGCCACTACTGGTGGATCGATTTTTCCTGGCGAGAGATTTATCATTGTATAAGGATTATATAAACAATGGATTTGCACTTATATTAAGGTAATTTCAGTTTAGTACGAAGGACAAGATCATGGTACATTTGTCGGTTAAAACTTATCTTTGGGTCCATCTAACTGTGTGTTGAATAAATGAAAGTTCTGCGAATTCTTCCTGTGTCTCATTCAAAATTATTACTTCAGGTTAGTTTATAAAAGAAAACGCAGAATGTCAAATTGCCTGTTGAATTCGGATACGAAAATCTTGTCAATCCAACCAATAGGAAGGCGAATATTTTAACCAATAGAAACACTGTCGGATCATCGTATCGTCGGATATCGGACGCATGAGAATCCACCTTTAAGGTGCGTACAGACCTGACGAGACGCGCGCGCGACACGCACGCGACGCGCCGACCGCACGCCTGCTACGCGAACGCGACGCGCACGGTTTTCTCGCGCGCCGGCTGTGAGCCATGTAGAGAGACGCGCGCGCCACGCGACTAAGTTCTATTGCATTTCTTCACTGATTCTCGCGCGATTGCTACGCTCCTACTACTACCCGTCCACACTGCGCCTCGCCCTTTCTTTGATCTGCCGTCGAAAAACCGACAGCAGACGGGTACTGACGCGCCTCAGACAGGCGGCGCTAGCGCCGCGCGCGCGCCCCGTCCACACTTAGGAATTTTGGACTGTCGCGTGCGTGTCGCGCGCGCGTCGCGTCAGGTCTGTACGCACCTTAACGCTTCATTTTTGAAATAGTATATATTCCAAAATACTTCAACACTGTTTATCTACAATACAAATATAGGCATATATAATATTGCCTTTCAACTAAATAAAATATGACTGTACCTACCAATCGATTCATTTTTTCATTATCTATCAAAAAAAGTGAGGATTATTTAGATAGGTATATTTTTATGAAGGCTCTTAAAAAAAATGCAAACTAACTATAAACCCGCAAACAAGAGACCGGTAGTTTAAAACTGCTTCGCACGTATTTAAAAAAAAATGCTAACTAACCAGTGCAAACTATATATCCCAACCGACAAACAGGTACCTTATTAAAAACGACTTCACAAGTGGCTTAAAAGAAAATTGCAATCTAACTCGAACTACCCGCAACCGAGCTATCGGTAATTTAAAACCGAGTTGCTTGAATATAAAAAACATAAAAAAACATGTGCTAATCCGCAACTGTCAAATAATCTATGATAAAAAGCGACATTATTCATTAAGTTAAAAAAAATTAAGAGGAACCGAGAACTAACACACGCAATCGACAAACCGTTTGGCAACACTGTAATTAATCTGTCAATTATCAACATCAGCCATTGCATATTACCAGCGACAAAAAGGCAAAAAAAATATACTAAATTTAAATTAAAATATTTAAATCCTGTGTACCTGGCGGGTACAACGTCAACGATCGCGATGGAAAAAAACCCGCCGTCTAGCTGCCGCAGAGGCACGCGCTTTGACGTTTAAAAGCCGCTACAGGTTTTATTTTTAAAAATAGACCACATATTAATCGAGATAAAATGAAGTCCATTAAATTGCGTAGATTTTAAAGAAAAAAAAATTAAGTAGCTCCTTGCATAAGAAAGTTATGATAAAGTGAGTTTAAAAAATATTGGCAAATTGCTGTCTTTTTTTAAATATTACTGTTTTTTTTATATAGTTTACAACTTTTTTTAATCAAATATAAACCAAAAGAAAGAAAATTGAATGAGGAAAAAAAAATGTTGTTCTACCTTCTTTAGAAAAAAAGTTATGAGTGTTCAAAATAAAAAAATAAAAATCCGTTTTTTTTTTAGTTTTTTGCCTATATCTTTGGTCTCGACCAATGGAGAGAGTCGTCAATTTTCATTTTCTATGTAAAAAAACATGCTTTTTTAAATGTGAAGGTCCCATTTGGTTATACCTCAGTTTTTTTAGCTCCGAAAGAGTTAGATATTTTGGACACTTTAAGTTCAGCGTTAAGTGAGAATTTTCAAAATATTGAAATTTACTTCTGAAATATTTAAGTTTCCACTTGACAAGAAAAATATTTCCTTAGAAGACTAGGAAAAGATGGTTAAGATGTTTCTCCCGGGATCTCAAAAACCTGATATATATTTATTACAGAGTGGAATCGAAATACTATTTGATTTAAGCCCTCACGCTTTCAGTTTTCCCCAAATTTTAATGCAGGCAAAAACCTAAAAGTTACTTTACCAGAAGCATTTCGCCTTTGTCTTTTTATTTTGACAATACCATATGGTGTTTCTACAAATCAAAGGAGTGTTAGCCAACTGAAATGAATCAAAAGCGCTCTAAGAACATTGATGTCTGACGAAAAGCTGGATAATTCAATGTTGTTAAGGTGTGAAGGAGATGTAGCTAAAAATGTTTGATTAACTAATGTTATAAAATCTTGGTATCTTCTTAAAAAAAGACGTATTTGTTTATAAGTGTGTTTTTAACATTCGGTAAATGAGCAAAAAAACTGGTACAAAGAAATTTATTATAATCTTCTCCTAGACTATTACATAATATAATAAGGTGTACTATGAAAATTAATTGTAAACACCCGAGCTTAAACACCAAATACCTGAATACCTGTAACACTCATACACCAGCCAGAAATGTTGTGTTTCTTGGCATTTATTTGTCAATATTTGCTTAGGTTTTCCTGAGAGTATAGGAGCAATATATTTTCAACGTATTTCTTGTACCAATGTTTTTGCGCGCAATGGTACTTTATGTTTTTGTTTTATTTTATTAAACATATTTATTTGTATTATACCGCATTTATATTTTTGTTTTTTATAAAATGTATTAAATAATAAAACGTCTCATCGTATGTTGTTAGCAATCATGAGTTACTCTTACTTACTCTTACTAAAAAAATAAGAAACCCATTCATATCATCAAAATTTAATGATATTTCAGAAAATGTTTATATCAATGTATACAAACTGAGGCGTGACATTAGTCCCTTTCGAAAACAAATTCTGGCCACGGTCTTTTAAATAAGACTTGGGAAATATGAGACTGAGCTCCCCCTCCAAAAAAAAAGCAGAGCGACATCACTGTTCGGAGTTCGAGGAAATCAACCAATAAAGGGAATAGTATATTATTCAACGAGCATGTAATGATAGCTATTACTCATGAGGATGAAGTTTGCGGCACGAGCCGAAGGCGAGGGCCGTAATTCATCCGAGTGAGTAATGGCCATTACATGCGAGTAGAATACTATACTTTTTCTACGATCATTATACAGGGCCGATCAAAAAAGAGAGTCATAGCCAAGATTCAATACAATTTTGTTAGGCATTATTGACAAAATATAATACTGAACTTAACATGAAATAATAATAATAATATTAAAATACTTTTTATTAGTAGAAACTACAAATAACTATATTGTATCAATCAAATATCAAAAATATAAGATAGAAAAAACA
>JAEQML010084823.1:0-10016 GCA_016904865.1 Pissodes strobi | reverse complement strand
GGACAGAGTGGGTCTTCTTTCGTTCATGTTAAGTCTGCTGCAGTCTTGAAAAACTCTACTGCTTCACTATAAATAGTTAAGTAATCTATCAGTATTTCTTCCCTTGGTCTCGTGGACGAAGTATTTATAATCAAAAGCTAATCTTGAAATATGGTTCATTAAACTAACAGCGTGAAATATAAATATTTTCGGAGTAGATGAAGCTGTAGATGATATAGAGCTTACCTTGAAAATATGTTAAATTCCGTTATTCAGCTCCTAAAAATGCATATATCTCTCTATTTAAACTATATAGAACACTCGATACATATCCCCACCTGCCGTTGGAGACAAGAAGTTTCTATAGAAAAACCAATATTTATATGAACATTTTTTCACATAATTATTTACAGAATCTCATGTCCTGTATATTAGCCAAAACTATAATCTTCTGGTAACCGTCCTGATCCAGCCTATATTTATCATGTACCATGGTGAAGGCGTCCGTTTTATTCGTGCGCCGAAGGTAGAAGCCCATCTATTGCTTGCTGAGTCTTTGGAGTCCTCATCATATGCAGATTTTTGAAAGATAATGAAGAATTCCTCTTGTTCTGGATAGTTCCGACAGAGTGGGTCTTCTCCCGTTCATGTTAAGCCTGCTGCAGTCTTCAACAATTCTACTGCTTCATTATCAATAATTAGTAATCTATCAGCATTTCTTCGCTTGGTCTCGTGGACCAAGTATTTATAATCAAAAACTATAATCTTGAAATATGGTTCATTAAACTAACAGCGAGAAATCTAAATACCCTCAGAGTAGATGAGGCTGTAGATGATATAGAACTTACTTTGAAGATATGTTTGTTCACGTTATTCAGCTCCTTAAAATGCATATATATCTCTGTCTAAACTATATAGAACCGTCGATAGATATCACCACCTCCCGTTCAAGACAAGAAGTTTCTGTAGAAGAACCAATTTTTATATGAACATTTTTTCATATATTTATTTAGAGAATGTCATGACCTGTAGATTAGCCAAAACTATAAGATTCTGTTAATCGTTTTGATCCAACCTATATTTATCATGTACCATAGTGAAGGCGTTTGTTTTATTCGGGAGAAGACGATAGAAGCCCACCTATTCCTTGCTGACTCTTTGGCATTTCATCATATGCAGATTCTTTAAAGATAATAAAGAATTATTTTTCTTCTGGATAGTTTGGACAGAGTAGATTCTTCTCTCGTTCATGTTGAGCCTGCTGCAGTCTTCAACAATTATACTGCTTCGCTATCAACAATTAAGTAATCTCTCAGTATTTCTTCTCTTGGTCTCGTGGACCAAGTATTTATAATTGAAGACCAATCTTGAAATATGGTTCATTAAACCAACAGCGAGAAATCTAAATACCTTCAGAGTAGATGAGGCTGTAGATGATATAGAGCTTACCTTGAAGATATATTTGATCACTTTATTTAGCTCCTTAAAATGCATATATCTCTCTGTCTAAACTATGTAGAACACTCGATAGATATCACCACCTGCCGTTGGAGGCAGGATGTTCCTGTAGAAGAACCAATATTTATATGAACATTTTTTTACATATTTAGTTCGAGAATCTCATGTCCTGTATATTAGCCAAAACTATAAGCTTCTGGTAACCGTCCTGATCCAGCCTACATTTATCATTTACCATGGTGAAGGGGTTCGTTTGTTTTAATCAAGAGAAGAAAGTGGAATCCCATTTATTGCTTGCTGGGTCTTTGGCGTCCTCATCATATGCAGATTCCTGAAAGTTAATAAAGAATTCCTCTTCTTCTGAATAGTTTGGACGTTCATGTTAAGCCTGCTGCAGTCTTCAAAAATTCTACTACTATACTATCAATAATTAAGTAATCTGTCAGTTTCTTCTGTTTGGTCTCATGGACCAAATCCTTATAATCATAGATTAATCTTGAAAAAAACTGCCAGCGATAAATCTAGATACCCTCAGAGTAGATGAGGTGTGGGGATGATATAGAGCATACCTTGGAGAAGCATATATTTAAAAATACATTAGAACACAGATGATGTAGAAGATAGCATTTATCATGTTTTGTGGCAAAGTTTTATACTATAATGATCACTTTATTTAGCTCCTAAAAGCGCATTATTTAAGCTGTAGAACACTCCATATAAATATTGCCACCTGCCGCCCCGTTACCAGAATTTCGAATGATGAATTATTATCCTCCAAACAATTACACCAAATAATGTCATGCCGAATAAGGAAACAGCATTTGAAAAGCGCTCTTTGCTAAATCGTTACTTATGATTGCGAAATAATGATAAACTCGCTTATTCAGTTTTTGGGCTTTTCTAAGACAGTAATAATAGGTGCTGGTCGTTAAATGAAAATGTAGAATAACCGCTTTTTGTTTCATTTCAAATTATTGTCGTCATAACGTTGCTTTATTCGATATTAAATGAATACTTCATTATATTAGATGTAGGCAGTGGCGTATCATTCCTAAGACAATTAATCATTACTTCATTTATTATCCTCATAGTAGCTTGGGCTATTTAGACTAGACGTTAGACAAATTGGTTCAAACTTTCTTATATTGAGAAAACTTGACCAAAAGGTCACTCGGATCTCTAAATTTGTGCTTGGAGCAAGAAGATCAAAAGCTGGTAATAGTTACAATTAAAAAATTAAAACAATAAAAGAAGGGGGCATTAAATTTAAGATGGACAAGTGCGAGCTATTATAAAAATAATTATTGACAGTCTAAAAATAGGAAAGCTGAGATTGATCATCTCGATTGAGGAACGCATTAAAAGCCTTTCACTTTGCTCGTCTGATGTGACGTTTGCATCCGACATCGATTTTTATTGCTTCTTTACTGGGAGCAATAGTTTTGTTGCAAACTTATTTGACACCATCAAGATCTCAACTTTTTTTTATGAAATGTTGCATTTAAACTACACCCTTCGATTTATCATGCAGTGGTTTATTCTATTAATATAATTAATTACCTAAAAAAACATTTGCCATTTTTTGGTTATTTTGCGTATATTCGATACATGTAACTCACACGTGGATCTTCTCAGAATTAAAATTTTGTATCGAATGGATGGTCTCTTAATGCAGCAGCGTTGCAAAAACACAAAAAAAAAGAAGAAATGAACATTAAATACCTTTTTTCTTCAAACGTCAATAAATCCGTCATTACTCGACTGTGTAGGCGGCCGTGAAGTTTCGTTTTTCCTCCGCCGGAGCTTTACTTTTCACTTTTCCGCCGGCGGAGGTAAAAGTGTTGTCATAGCAACATAGATACAATACAAACAGACAACAAAATAAGCGTCAACAACTCAAGATTTATTAAACTACAATTTGTAATTATCACTCAATTTGTGACTGCATTTCTAAAAATCACTAATTTAGGAACAAATTGGTTATTATTTAATCGAACTTACTCAATAACTGATAATCAATACGGAATTAAAACGCAATCGGAAACGCAATCTTAAAAAAATAATTATTGTTGACAGTGTCCACTGACAGCTTTATGTTCACCGACACCGGTCTAAGCAAGGCCACCTACGACCGTGGTCTAAGCCGCCTTGCGAACTCATTTATATTTAATAATAATTAGATATTATTACTATTAAAAAGAGATGTTTTTGCATTAATTTGTCGACATTTGAAGAAAAAACAGCATATTTTATGTGGAGGAAAATACTTTTCATGGCTTGCTCTCTATTACCAGCCTCACTCCGTTCGGCTGTTAAACACGAGCGCGCCATGAAAAGTATCACTTTTCCTCCATATAAAATAATATACTATTCTTCGCATTTTCCAGACTGCAGAAATATGGCCTCGAGAACAAAATACATAGTTTGCTTTAATATAATAATAACCATAATTTTTTCAAAGGTTAGGATCCTAACGATAAGTATACTTTCATAACTTCTGCTCAACAAGTCGTTACTAAAGCAAATATTTCGGATAAATATATAATTTGAACAATTAAATTAATTAATTATTGAGATATAAATCACCAATAAAATAAGCCTGACCTTTAAAACAGTCTAGTACAGTACAAAACCTAGATCATTTACATTCCGACCTTTATATAATTACACATCTAAGATATTTATAACAAACCAATTTAGGAAAGTTTCCTAATACCATTCTCAGTTCAACGCTTCCTACGTTGAGTGATCTCCTAGAAATTAACATTGAAAACTTTCATAGTTAATTAACATTTTATGTTATTAACAGATACAGTAATTAAGCTTTATTTGTGTTTCGGGTTGACGTATTAATTAAAAAATTAATTGTATTCGTTTTAAGAGATTATCTTAATTTCTGCTGAAAAAAATGCAACTTGATTTTAATGGCTGACATATATTTTAATAACAGCTGTTGGTATCAGTGAAATCAAAATGAGTAAATTCTAGTTATTATAAATTAGTTTTATTAGTCTACTTTTTAGGACGTTAATTATCTCTACCGTTTTTAAAAACTTATTAAACATTATTCGAGAGTATGGAACTGTTTTTAATCTGATGATATCAACAACAGGCTTTAAAAGTCCTGTTTATCCAAAAATGGGAGACTTGTATATAATAATGCTTTCGCATGTGATTCTATGTAGAAGCTTCTGGCATGTAGTATAAGAGCTTGATAAGGTACAGATTCTTCTGCATAGTCAGAATAATAAATTATTATTGCAGAGAAACTTTTATCTCCATTAAAAGCAGTCCAAAATAAAAAAATATATATTTGGCATATCACTGGGCCAAAAATAATTCTTTTCTGGAACCTCCTCGATAGTCATGTGTGCTACTTCGAAATCCATCGCTGACTGAAGTTGCATCAAAAAAAGTTTCAGGAAATATTTAAAGGTTAAATTCCTTCTTTCTGAAACCCTGACTGAAATATGAGCAAATCTATATTCCTTCACAGGAAATTGATAATTTTAATAACTTCTTTTTTTGGAAGTTTCGTTACGTTTTTATTAACAAAACATCCAGTTATCTTGTTAACTTTACTAAATTTAAGCTCACATCCAATTTGTGCTCATCACAAATAAGAAGTGTATGTTTCTCATCCACAAATGGCAGTCTTTTAAAAACTATGGACTCCATCCATGCGCTTGTTTTAGAAGAACAAGTGATATCTGGATTTGCTTCTTCCTTTGTTGTGCCCAATTCATTCCAAATGACATTTTCTTTACATAATGGTGGAATTTTGACACCATTAGCAGCTACTGGTAGACAAATAAGATATAGTAGTCCTTGGACAAAAAATTTCTTCATCATAATTAATTATAAATATCTTCATTGTATCTTATTTTTCCATGATCACAGTACGCGAAGGGTTTCACACATCTTCTTCTAGTGTTTTTAATACACTGAAGCTATAAACAAATTATTTGACTATTTGGGCAAGAATTTTTTAATGGAGATGTAACACCATATCTGTGCTTTCTTCAACTTATTGTGAAAAAGAAATTAATCGCTCATTTAATTTTCGTTCTCCTTTTACGCAATCTGTCACTGTGTTAAGAGGTATTTTGTATGCCTGGGAAGTATGGTAGAAGTTGCGTCCTGCTAACTACACCTTATCTATGGCAGGTGCTGAATCTTCAACAAAGTATTTTCTACCCTGGTTGCCTTTTCTGATGCAATTTCTCAGCATGTTGTATCAGTATTGGGAGTAAGTCTGCAAGGCTTCTAGAATGTATAGTGAATTGCTTAACTCTCTGAGTGAGGTTTAATATCTTGGAGTTCAAATGATCCCCAAGCATTCTTTGAGAGCTGAGGTTGGAAAGACGGTTCAAAAGTCATTAGTAATGCTCTGGCAACTGAGAAAGCTGTTGTGATCAAATTGAGCAGTTGGGCATCACTTTGTAATGAAGGCTAGCTCAGTCGCCAGTTTGAAGTTAATTTATCTAATTAAGTATGGCATTGTGCGTCATTTTGTATGCATGAGACTTGTTTTAATTTTCCTTAGGGAGTGGATTGTCTCTTTTATTAACTGAAATTTGTTTGGGTGCCAGAGTTCCTAGAGATAATGCGAACTGAATAATTAAATATGAATAACTATAAAGATAAGAATATCAGAAATTTTCCCTTTTAATTCGTGTCTCACAGACCTCAATCTTGCGATAAATTAAACAAAGGAATTCAAACAACAATATATTTATTTTACCATTAATTTATAAATATGAGTGATGATATAATGTGAAATGAAGATTATCACTATAACTAAATTACAAATATAATTGATTAAATTATTTGAATTAAAGTTTATGAGTAAATTTACTTAGTGATGAGAATTAAAATTAAAAGATTAAAAAACAATTAATTATAACAGATACTTGGTCTTTACAATAAATTTATCTTCTGCCTGACAGTTACTTAACTTCGTTCAGTTATTCTGTAACCATCCGATCGTATTGGGACCTCCACTGAAACCGCTTCTGCCTGTTCCCAAGTTCAATTGAGATAGGGTTATCAAGGACTTATAGATAATCCATGTGATGATTTGCATGGTACAGCTGTCGTCGACGTCTCAAATCAGTCGTAACATGAAAGAAGAAATAGACAAGTCTTAAACCAACGTATACTGCTAATAAATAATATTCAGGGAAATATCATGTGAACATCAGTGACACTGCTGAACATGAGGAAGTAATCAACAATTTCAAAATTTTACTGGTTAAAGCACATATAATCAAAACTTTTAATTACAATTTTAAGTTAAGCAAAAATTATAAATAACTACTGTTACTCAAGATATCTTTTTTTATTACTTTAAGATATGAAATTCAAAAGAAATTATGACTGGAATTTAAAATTCAAAAGAAAATTATGGAATTACGTTCCAATTCAGTGACTCTCGGCAAATCCAAATAAAAGATAACTTGAATTTAATGATAAATAGAAAAATAGAGGTACAACCTCTCTATAAACGTGTCTTATAACTAAGTAAGTAAGTAATTTCTTTTACGTTTCATTTTGGCCCTTGGCACATAAACAATAATTGAGCGTAATTATGCCTCAATTAATTAAAGATAAAGATAAGATAATCACTTTTTCGCATCGAGATAGAGATTTAGATAAAAATTTAAAAAACTCAGATAAATTTACACATATGAGATTAACCTCTCATAAATGCAAATTAATATCGGTACATCAGTGTTGAGACGAGACAGGGTGAGTGCTAATAATTATATGCTTGATGTAACAAATAAACTGAGAATTTAGTTAAATAAGCCTGGAATGAAAATTTATTAAAACCAGCAAAACTATGAGGGAATTCGGAATTCGAAAAATTTCTACTGAAAATTCAATTCACTACGTTTGCAGGAATATATAAAATTTACTAAGAGATTTCCCCAAATAATACTATTTAATTTGAATGGGAATACGTAAAATAATGTGCGTGGCCGCTAAACGATGAAATAATTACGTTCTCTGTAAATTTGGACTAACCCTCTTTCAAATTACATGAATTTGACTAACAAGAGACGCAATTATTCACCAACAAATCGGTATCCTAACCCAACGGTCACGACAAAAATCAAAAATTGCTGAAGATGTAAGCTAATTGAAAGTGTAATATAAAAATGCTAAATTCTTGCTTTAGCCAAATACGATCAATCGAATCAGAAACAATTATTAATTATGTATTTAAAAATGAAAAAATTAGTGAAACATATTGCAAGAAGAATGAAATATTTCAAGATTAAGAATTAGCACTTACCCGTCAAGAGTCGTTACAAAGGCCAACGACCTCGCTTTCAAAATTTTAAGACGTTCCTCAAATTATGCTTTCCGTTTTAATTGGGTAATTTATATCATGTGACTACCACATTAGGTCACGTAGCGTCAGGCCAATGAAATACCCAATATATACTAAACACAGTTATCTATAGTAAATTAAATTCATAAATTGTAGGTATTAAATAGCGTACTGCGCTCTCCAATTACCAACCCCAGGAGATAAGCACATTCACGAATAGACGTCACTATTAAATATAGTAATCTATAGTGAAACAAATCCACAAATTGTAGGTATAAACCAGCGTACATGTGCTTCTAAATAATTACTTGCATGAAATATACCAATTCGCGAATATCAAACTGGCGACTCAAATTACAAACATCGAAAATCAGTCGTAATTGAACTGAATTTAGTGGAGCGGAATAATCTTATATTCCGTTACACCATTAGGCAGTGATGTGGTGGCCCTCCATTACAGGAGACATGAGAACTACGCCAATAGCATTATTAGACTTCCTGCTGGTTTTCCACCACTTAAGACCCGGATCATGCAGGAAGTTATGTCTTTCTTCTTGCGATGGTGGAACAATGGTATCAGGAGAGGTGAGACAGTTGGATATTGGAGAATCTTCCTAAATGCAGATATGGAAATACACTTGTCTTCATACAGCACCTGGGCATGGACTGAGATTAAAGAAAGCATACATAGTGGCCATCACAACAAAGAGACAGTGTGAATGTGGAGAGGCAAGTTTGCCAGACAGTACGTTCATATGATGCACAGATTGCCCTTTGCTGATGGAACAACAAACCTCTGGCGCGGGAGTTGTTTTAGAGGCTGTGTGCCTACCATGGAGATAGATCGGGACCTTCATCAGGACCCATTTTTCCATACTTTTTTCTCTGTATTACCGAAAAGGGATTTACCCATCTTTTTGGAAATCGCCTTGTTTCCAATAATCTCCAAGGTCATGGAACGTGTAGTCAATCAGCAACTACTTAAGTACCTTGAGACCAGCAGATTAATTAGCGATAACCAATATGGCTTTCGCAAAGAGAGATAGACAGGAGATATATTGGCCTATCTCACTCATATATGGAGTAGGGCAAATGAGAACTATCGAGAATCTCGAGGATATTCAAAGGCATTCGATAGAGTTTGGCAAGACGGATTGCTCAACAAACTACCGTCCTTTGGACTTCCAGCCTTTCTCTGCAGCTAGCTTGCCAGTTTCCTTAAGAACCGATCTCTGCACGTTGCAGTTGATGGACAAATCTCAGACACATTCACCTTTAACGCAGGCATGCCTCAGGGCGCAATACTTTCACCAACTCTATTCCTCATCTATAACAATGAACTGCTGACCGACACCAATAATCCTGGTTACAGTTTTGCAGATGACAGTACTCTTGCCTCCCAATTTCGATCGGTGAAACCTTTACCAGCGACTGAGACATATCACCGTAGACAGGAGCAGATTACAGCAATTAATCAAGATCTGGAGAGGGTTTGAACTTGGGGCAACAGAAATTTGGTCCAGTTCAATGCAGCAAAAACTCAAGCGGCCACGTTTACCAAGAGAGCCAATACAGCGGACCTTGCTATCATTATGGCAGGATCGACCATTCCTTCGACCTTGTCAATCGGACTACTGGGTGTCTCGGTCAACAACAATATGTCCTGGCATGACCACGTTGCTAACATCTCAAAATCAGCATCGGTGAATCTTGGTGCACTATTTCGCAGCAAAAAACTGTATACACCCCCGCAGCTGCTCTTACTCTACAAAGCGGAAATAAGACCGTGCTTAGAATATTGCTCACACATCTAAGGTACCGCACCGAAGCACACCCTAAAGCTGCTGAATTCCATTCAGAAGAGAGCTGTGCGTTTCGTCGGTGACCCTGAGTTAACCCGGGATCTAGATAGTCTGGAACATTGTAGACATGTGGTAGAGATACCTCTGTTTTACAGATATTTTCACGGCAGATATTCCCAGGATTTGGCCTGCCTCATCCCGCCCCCAGCAACGCCTGTCAGACAAATTACAACCCGCAGTTATTCAAGAATAGGATCTCTCTTTAGTGAGCGTGTCATTGTCAAAAAAAAGGAAGTGAGAAAGACTGGACCACCTCTAGAGATGCGTAGTTGAAAAGAGATCTGGGGTATGCTGCGAAGGTCCCCTGGGCCTATCAGAACTACTACTACTACTACTACTACTACTACTACTACTACTAGAAAGATGCAGATCGTCTC
>JAEQML010084822.1:0-10016 GCA_016904865.1 Pissodes strobi | reverse complement strand
TATGGTACCTTAGACGTTTCTGGAGAACCACTCAACGGATCATTCTGAAAATTTGGTAGTTTACATAAACGGATATGCTCTACCTTGCTAAAATATTTTCGACAACGCAGTGTTGCCGCTTTTACTAACAAGTAGAAACAACTGTAATATTTTAAAGGGAATACCCTGTATATTAGTGCATATTTGGATTTAGCGGAGAATTCTAGACATATTTCATGAATAATGTCCTCTACCTATCTGCAACAGTTTTTGAAATATTGACAGTTGAAAATCGACCATTTACCAAGTTTGATAGCCTGTAAAATCTAAACGGCTAAAGATAGAGCAAAATGGATTGCACTTTCCTATCTTGGGTTTTCATAAGCTATCATTCGACACTAATTTTAGATTTAACCAGAGGTTAAATTTAACCGAAATTTCTTAACCTTTGGTTAAATAAAAAATTAGAGTCAAACGATAGCTTATGAAAAATCAAGACAGGAAAGTGCAAACCATTTTGCTCTATCTTTAACCGTTTAGATTTCGCAGGCTGTCAAACTTGGTAAATGGTCGATTTTAGCTGTCAATATTTCAAAAAGAGTTGGAAATAGGTACTTATAGGACATTATTCATGAAATATGTCTAGAATTCTCCGCAAAATCCAAATATGCATTAATATACAGGATGCTCGATTTCAAATTTTACAGTTGCTTCTACTTTTTTGTAGAAGCGGCAACACTGCATTGTCGAAAATATTTTAGCAAGGTAGAGCATATCCGTGCAAAATTTTCAGAATACTTCGTTGAGTGGTTCCCCAGAAACGTCTAAGGTACCATCCACCGTGAGACACCCTGTGTATAGAGCAGTTTGTTGAGATAATTGAACGTTTCCTCAAAGCTTAAATTTATTGTTATAGGAAATACAAATACAGAGACTGGGTAGATATAATAGAAGGTTCACCTTATCATTTTTCAACTAAATCGTGTCATAAGGAAATGTTAATTGTTGCGGTTTCTTACATAATGCAATAATTATTATGGTTAATACCTCCTTTTGAAAATATATTGCCTAATTTTTATTTCAAAATGATATTGTTCATATATTAATTAGTTTGAAACAGATATTTATGGTTGCTGTAAAAATCAATTGTTCTACTTTTACTAGATTTTATGTGGTTATTTATTGGAGAGCGAAATCCGTATCGGAATTATAATAGGAAAAATATTTATATTTCATTAACTAATAAAAATTTGTTTTGCCAACAACTTTTGCAATACAATACAAACTTTTGTTCGAGGTTGTTTTGACACATATGAGTTGTCTGGGTAGCGAATAAAATACTAATATAGGAATGTGATCGTTATTTTATTTTAAGTCATAAGTTAGAAGTTACAGCACCTCAAAGTACGTCCCTTTTCCAACTCTGTACTTGCACATTTTTCAAGTTTATTTTGACATAATATGGTTATGATGGCATAAAATGCTTAGAATTTAATTATAGTAGAAACTGAAAATTGATTCGGCTCTTCAACAAGATAAAATTTCCTTTGATTTGTATATATTCCTCACAAATTTTTTATATAAGTTCTTGCGGAGGAAGGACAGGCCATCGTAGAACAGAAATTGGATGGCCACAAAAAGGTAAGACGCCAAATTTTAAATATTTTCTACGAAGTGTGTGACATGTAACGTGACGTATTCCCGGCAGATGAGTTAGGTACAAGGATAATAAACAAGAGAGGATGGTTAGATCGACACAAGCGGGTACGGACAGTGTAAACTTTGTAGTCTCGAGCCGTTGAGCCGCGAGCCAGCTGAGGAACATAACGAGAAATCTGGCGCCAATTTTTTCGTTTGTTGTGCTAGCACATATTGTAACTAAACAAGACGCTAAATTCCTAGTTACGATTCAACAGTCGGGGTATTATAATGGCTTTGCATGTCCCTCCGCTCGCTTCGCTCGCTACGGGGGCTCAATCAACAAGAACTAACCAAGTGCTAACCAAAACTAACCCAAGGCTAACAGAAACTAACCCAAACTAATCCAAAATTAAGGAAAAAGGTAAATTAATAAAAAAAAAACATATCTTTAACAAAAAGGTAAACAAAACATCTGTCGCGACCGGTGGGAATCGAACTCGCAGCGCAGGAATGACAGTCAAGCACCCTGCCTATTGCACCACCGAAGCGTTAGAGGAGTTTTGCTAGAACGTAAAGACATGGAACACGTATGACGGCCATAGGCTGGCTCGATGACTCGCGGCTCGAGACTACAAAGTTTACACGGTCCGTACCCGCTTGTTAGATCGACCTGATTTTTTCTGACAGCTTCTCTGTCGTGACGTAACCACGCGCAAAGTTTGGCGCGAAAGGTTTAACTTACAATATGGCAAAGACGTATGGGCAATATTATTTTTCTTGCTTAGAGTTTATAAAAATGGGTTTAAACTCAAAATTTTAAATGGACAATAAAATTAAACTATTTCTTATACTGTTACCTTTGGTTCTTTTTTATTAATGAAGAATGACAAATATTTTGGTACAAGCTTTTTGTTTTTGAATTGAAACAAAGGTTGATGCGCCAAAAGTAAATAGAAGTATAAGGATTCGGGGAATCTTGTATGAAAAGTATCCTTAAAAGTATGAGTTTATGAGGCAAAAATAGATAAAAATGAAATAAAACCTGACAACTCTTTTATGCAGTGGGGCCAAAAAACTATACATAATTTGGAAAAACTTAATAATTGCTTCTCAGAAATGTTTTTTCTATATAAAATTCAGTGCTTAAAGAAAAAATAATTTTGCCTATACGAGAGCTCAGATTAAGTATAGGTAGGTACACGGTGCGCGAAAAATAAAAATATGTTACTTCCTAAATCATATTTTTTGAGACTGCAGATGTGGAATACAAGGGAGAAAGTTATACGTTTATCCATATGAGATACATGCTTCTTTCATGTTCTGTGGAGACATGTACTATTTAGAAAAAGCTGGTACAAATCTTAAAACTGTTTTCATTTTTGACACCATCAGTTTAAAGGTCTACACTCTACACTGTATGATAATAATAGGGTTAGGTATTATATAATATACACGGAGGACCACAGAGGTCTATCCAAGGACCAGTGCTGTTTAACTTGTTTGTGAATCATCGTACGTAAGATCTGAAAAGATCATAATATACGCCGATGACACAACATGTATTATTGGTGACTGGAACTATTAAAGTTTAAAAACTAAAAGAGAGAGAGTAATCAGCGAATTACACTGGTATAATGCAAATGAATTAAAGCTAATCCTTGATAAAACAAATTATATTTTATTCAAGAAACGGAACATCACACACATACACCAAAATATACACATTAATACTAAAATCACTCTGAGTAACCTAGAAGAGATCAAAATCGTTGGACTTACTCTTGATAATGACCTTCAGTACATATCACACATCACTGAATTGAAATATAAACAGAGCTCAATTTGTTACCCTATGCGTCTATTACAACCAGTTACGTCACCCACAGTGCTTCAAATAGTAAGTATAAAGTATACTTTCACTCTAAAATGTGCTACGCAATTCAGTTCTGGAGAGGTGAGAACGGAATAATAAGCTACAATCTAGAACCTCATGTAAACAGTATTTTAAAAGTAACAACATAATGTTACTTATGTAAAATTCTGCTAATCACACACAATATGTATAAAAGAAATTTGATTACTAATGAAAATAATTCGTATAATCTCCGTAAGATCTCATTTTTTGTCCTATCTTTACCATTTCAACTAAATTGTTAAAAAGTAGGTACATATTACGGAGGTATTACTATGGTAATATCTCTGAAGGTTGTATATGTACAACCTTCTTCCCACAAACATCAAAGATACTAGTTTAAATCCATTTCAAAGGGAGGGAAAAAAATTACTACTGCCGGGCGCCTATTATAGGTAGTCTACACGAGTTTGAGTCTCATATCCAACAGTATTGATGTGGTTGGGCTTTGTATGTTCATATGCACAGGCACAGTATATGTTCCACAATTTCAGTATTAATTGTACTGGTAATTCTACGGCCTCAATATACAACAACGTAGATTTTAATCTTAAATTAAATTTTATATTTCATATACATATACTGTTTAAAACATAAATGTGCGAAAATGGACAATAAACGATAATTATTATTATTATTTCCCTATTGACTCTGATAAGATGACATATCAGATACTAATCAACTGGTGGGAAAGCGATTTAGTTTCTCCCACTCAGTTCAAAAATCTTCGGACTATATGGCAGGTTTGCAGTAAGACTGCCTTTTGTCTATACCAAGAGTTGTTGGTGCTTAATCCAATGGTTTTCAGGTTTCTGATGAAACTCTCTGAAAGTATCCCTTCTGCCGAGATTACGAATGGTATGGTGATCACACGTTGCAACTTCCAAACATGTTTAATTTCGATAGCCAAGTTCTCGTATTTTTTGGTTTTTTTCCGCTTCCACTTTCGCGATATTGTGAGAGAGTGGTACGGAAATATCTATTATAGTTCCCATCTTTCTGTGCTTATCAATCAGCACTATATCCGGTCTGTTGTAGTCGACAGTACGATCTGTTGTCGGTCCCAGTAGAGCACGGCTTCCGAAGTCTCCAACTCGGGTGAAGGTTGGTATTTGTAATAAGGGGGCATGTCCGTAGTAGTCCATTCTTAAGAGCAAGTTGTTGATGTATTATCTTGGCCAGCTGGTTATGGCGACCAAGATATGCATTATTGGCGAGCATTTGACAGCCCGCCTTGATATGTTCGATGGATTCACCGGCCACCCCGCATTTCCTACATTTATCCTCCACACTTAGACCAAGGCAGTGCTTTTCATAATTTCTTTTTTTTATTACCCTGTCTTGGATAGCAATAAGAACTCCCTCTGTCTCAGGATATAGTTGACCAGATTTAAGCCATCTCAGAGATGCATCTTTATCAATATTTTTGGCCTCTAAACTTCTCGGTTATATTTCTCGCATTGCCTGCTCTGACCATTCGGCGTATTCTTGTTGCCTTGTTTTAACCTCGAATTCCACCTGTTTATGCTGCAATTTCAAGGGTGTGAGGTTGTGGTCCTGTTCCGTCGCTAATTGCATGACTGTGCCATTTGACTGGTGAAACCTTGATCTTATATTTTGTTCATGCGAACGACAGAGGTTGTAGATATTGACATCCCTCTTCCCCCTTGTCTTCGTGGTAAATATAAACGTCTTATTGATGCGTTGGTATGCAGGCAACGAAATTTAGTCATTGTTCGTCGTGTCAATCGATCGATTTCGTTTAAGTCTGCGTCAGACCATTTCATGATCCCAAACGTATGAATTAGCACAGGAACCGCCCAGGAGTTGTTGGCAGTGATCTGGCGGTTTTTTCCAGAAAGCTTAGTGTTCATGATTTTTGTTAGCCTGTGACTATATTTCTGAGTAAATATTTTCTTCAGTTGGGTGTGATCTATCCTTTGACTTTGCGGAGCGCCCAGATATTTGTAGGTTTCTCCTGGTGGAAGGGTTTCAATGTCAAAGTAGGAGTGCTCTTGTTCCACTACCTCTCCCTTTTTGATGTTAATGATAGCGCATTTATCCACTCCAAAAGACATCTTGATATCGTCACTGAAAAGTTGAACAGTGTTCAGTACTTGGTTTAACTTGCCGATGTTTTCTGCATAAAGTTTCAGGTCATCCATATACAAGAGGTCCGATAATTTTCGGCTGTTTTTTGTGTTCAGCTTGTAACCTATATTTGTTTTTCGAAGTAGCGTTGGCAATGGGTCCATGGCTAAACAAAACCACAGCGGTGACAAAGAGTCTCCCTAAAATATACCTCTTACTAGAGATACGGACTTTTCCTGCCCTGTTGTTTTGGACGGAAATGTTTGTTTTCCATCTGCCCTTGAGATGTTTGAGCATATTTATTACTGTTGGACACACCTTGTATATTTCCAAAACTTTGACCAACCAATTATGAGGAACCGAATCAAACGCCTTAGCGTCGTTGATGTAACACATGCTTACGTTTCTCTTTCGAACTTGAGCTTGTTTGAGGAGTATCGCATCTATTGTTAGATGATGCTTTGTACCCATAGATCCTCTCACACAACCCTTTTGTTCCTCCTCTAGGATATTATTAGTAAGGCAGTGTTCGTATATCTTGTTGCTAACGATTGATGTAAACAGTTTGTAGATGACGGACAAACACGTTATTGGTCTGTAGTTTTTAGGCTCGGTCGGTTCACCTTTCTTTAGCAGCATGTAGGTGTTTCCTTCTGTTAAGAATTCCGGAAATTCTGTCGGGTCCTTTAACCTTTTGACAGCCGTATCGACATCAATCATCCGCGACCGAAGCATTTCCAATTATGTACTTGAGATAAATTCTGGTGGGAATCACTTGATTTTGAATAGCCAGCAGAAAGCCCTCGGGAAATATTTGTCCTGAAACTAACCAGTAGTTTGACGTTGTATTGTCGACGTGATCCTGGGTAGCCTCATTCGCATGACTCCCATGTAAGGGCTTTTCCTTCGAC
Organism: Pissodes strobi; assembly: GCA_016904865.1. Lineage (NCBI taxonomy): Eukaryota > Metazoa > Arthropoda > Insecta > Coleoptera > Curculionidae > Pissodes > Pissodes strobi. The sequence continues at coordinate 3,482 of JAEQML010084822.1, read as the reverse complement.
ACTCGCATTTTCTCAAGGTCGGTATGATGGCGGTCTTGAACCTTGTGTTCTTTTAAAAGCAGTGGCGTAGAATCATCTACGTTACAAATTGCCCTAGGAACTTCTGAGGAATTCGCTTTCCTGTGAAAGTAATTGCTCAAATTATTTATTTGCCGATCCAATTGTTTACGTAGATCCGCTGCACCTCTTCCACCTAGATGTCTTGGCAAGGTTGCTCGCTCCACTGCGCTCCTCGGATGGTGTTTGTGTGCTTTTGTAAGTAAGGTTCTTGTTTTCCGCTGGAGATTTTCAATGTCAGTGCCGGTCCTTGCTACCAATCCAAACGAGTATCCAAGAACTGAGACGGCATAAGTATTCATAGCCGTGCAGAGATTGTTGCTGTTAAGTTGACTTTTTGCCAAACGTTTTATCTATCTAGTAAATTCTTCTGTTAATTCAACCTTTATTGCGCTATGAAAACTGTAAGACTGCAAAGCATTCATCTATATTTCCCATGAAGGTATCGCCAGTAAAATACCAAGCGTATTGGAGGCTTCTGGAACAGAAATCTTAGGAGGTTATCATATAAAGGTATTGATTATATCATATACTCGAAAGGCATTAAATTGCTGATATTCAGAATAGTAATTTTCTTGTAGATATGTTCTATATTGTTGTGGAGGATTCATGTTTACCTTGCAATTGATTGCCTTTGGCTCCACAAAAGTTTACAAACTCTTAGAGCCTATTCGGCTCTGGCTCCAGGGTGTAAACAGCACAAGTGCTAGTTTAGGCGGATTTCCTACCACGACGTACGGATGCGTCTTCGTGAGCCGTTGTTGATTTAGGCCATCTGCACACGGAGCTTCTCGTCATAGACGCGTACAAGATTCGTCTTGGTGCGATGATTTCTATACGCTTAAAGATCTGTACACGAAGCGTACACCTTAAAATATGTAATCGTATTTCTATGTGTTTTATTAGTAGTCGCCAAGATGTTAGGACTTACTTTATCTTCGTCATCGCAAAAAGAATAAACGAAAAAAATTTTGGGTGCATCCCTGCCTCCAAAAAAATTTTAATATGAGGTTATTTGTTGCCGCTAAGGAGTTAAGAAATTCCGGTTAAATTTAACTTCTGGTTTAGGAAGGATTAAATGATTTTTGTTAAAAGGTTTAGTTAATTTTTTAATGTCCCTGGTCAACTTCAGTTTTTAGCAAAGGTAACCATGTGCTGTTAAAACTAACAGAAGTTGAAGCAACACATACATCTTCATTTAATAAAATTAAAGCACTTTCTTCGCATTCACGTTTTTTAGATGATGGTGACTTTGCCAAAATACTTGAAACGTTCCATTGTATTCTGTGATTGTTATCAAACGCATGTTGACAAATATGTGATTTGTAGAATTGTGTATTTTTAATATAAGTTTGGTGTTCTTTTATACGTTTTGATAATGGTCTACAGGTTCCACCTATATAAAATTTATTGCATTCACATTGTATCTTATAGATAACATTTTTAGTAATTTCATTTTTCATTGAGAGGTTTTGTCTTTGTTGTTTTCTGTTTTGAAAATAGTGCGAATGTTAAATTTATTACCTATTCGTTTTATTTTGTCTCATAAACCAGGAATATATGGAATAAAGAGGTTCGTAATAGGTCTATTTTGATTTTGTCTCATATTTGGTTGTTCAAAATCAATAGAACATGTTTCAATGAAATCAATACGATAGTTATTATTAATCAAAACATTGGCTAAAATTTTTTTTCTGTGTTGAAATTTTGATTAATACAAGTCATTTTCATTCGACCATATAGACTTTTTACGACCCCCTTTTTGACCATTATGGGGTCATTTGATTTAAATTTTAAATATCTGTTTGTATGAGTAGGTTTTCTGTATATTTTTGTCTCGAAACTATTCAAGTCTTTTTTTATAAGAATGTCAAGAAATGAAAGTTGTTCATTAATTTCTCTTTCTATACTGAATTTGATTGTAGGTTCTTTGGTGTTAATATGATTTAGAAAATCGTTAAATTGAAAAAATCTCATCTATATAACGCCACCAAATTAAAGGTTTATATTGATAATTTTCAACAAAATTTAATTCATAATTTTCCAAAAAAATATTACTTAATAAAGGTGATAAATGCGAACCCATAGCCATACCACGGCACATATAACAACCAGCAATATTACTCGACCTGTCAGGCGAAAAATTAAATTTGACCTTGCTAATGTCAGTTGGGTAGGAAAAGTCAGGGCTGGATTTGAAATATATATAAGTATGATTTTCCTTTAACAGAGCCGTAATATAAAATTTCAAATATCAATGGGTTATGAAATATATGTATACCCTGTTGTATGAGCAGAAAATCTAAAGAAATTCTTCTTGGAAGAATATCTCTGGTTTGTACAAGTTCTTATTGCTTAAACACCATGTCATAAACAACTTTCGTATCTCAAAATGTCAATTATTTGACAAATACACGCCTATGGTTTCGATTTAACTCCAATAGCAATAAAATAAACCAGTCGTTAAAACACGACGCCGCTGGCGGCAGTTTGGCGGATTTCCTACCAAGAAATATCTTGCGCTCGGACTTGCGCAGATGCGAAAAAAGAAGATATTGATATTGCTGGTTTTTATATTTGCCGTGGCCATACCATTGGCGTTAATAGTAGTTGGTATTGTATTGAAAATATGTAGTTTTTAGGCAAAAAGTATGTAATTCAAGTATGGTGTCAATATTAAGTTTTGTACCTTCGCCAAGGTTGCTAATTTGTTTCTTTCAATTTTTAAAGTTTTATCAACAGGTACGTTGGTAAAAAGACTAACAACATCAAAACTGATCAGAGTATCGTTAGGATTTAAATTAATTTGTGATAGTTTTTCTAAAAAATATTATTAGTTTCTTTTATATGAGCTAGTGTTGTTGGTGAACGTATAAAACAACATGTCTTTGCGGCGGTCGTCGCGGTCCAGTGAATCGCTTTCAGCAAACCTGGTGGCGCCAGTAGTTAGATGCTGTGGTTGTGATACGATGCTTCGGGTTGCCTTCGGGTTCGATTTTCGTCAAAGGCAAGGATTTTTTTATTTCTTTAAAGTTATGTTTGTTTCTTTCTTTTAAATTTGGGTTAGTTTGCGTTAGTTTTGATGGTTGTGCTCCTGAGCGAGCGGAGCGCCATGCGTGAAGTTAACAATACTAACTACAAACCGCTGTTTGAAGACGGTTGTCTTTAAAAGACGCCTCTCATGCTTTCCGAACTTCTACCATACTCTTTGAAGCCTTCGGAAAATACCTACACTGCAAAAGTATTTATTACATTCCGCACCTGAATTTGACACCGAATTGCATGGATAGAGGTTCAAATTTTGAAAGGTTTGACCAGTAACAACTACTAGGTGCCAAAAGCATGTACGGAATGTATTAATGCATTCGGGTGGGTAAATCTAATCTTTACAATGGTACAATACATGCTCAACTCTGCACTGCACA
>JAEQML010084819.1:0-10018 GCA_016904865.1 Pissodes strobi | reverse complement strand
CTGGTCCTGTGCCGGGCCTTTTATAGGCCTGCGTCTGCGCAGATTGTATCTTGGTTCTGCTTGGGTCTGTCCGACTTCATGTATTTCAGTTTGTTGTCTATGTGTTTGTTCCTCTGATGTGGTTGATTTTGGTTGCTGTTTCTTGATGATGCTTTTCCAGGTGTTGGAAATATTTTGTGCATCATCTCTCCTGTTGATATGTATTCTTTTTTCTATTTCTATGGCTTCTCTGATGGTGCGTGTTCGAAAATGCTTTATGGGAGAGATCTGTTTTGCTTCCTAGATATTTATTGTGTGCCTTGTTTCTTGGTGGTGCTGAAACAGAGCTGAGGTGGTTTGTTTGTTTCTTGTGCTGTTCATGTGCTCCTGCACTCTCGCAGAGATTCTTCTGTTCGTTTGGCCGATGTATTCCATGTCACAGTTCTTGCAGGGGATGTTGTATACCCCGTGGTTTTCCAAAGGTATTTTATCTTTGGGGTTGCCTATAATCTGGTGGATCGTTGTTGGTGGCTTATAGATTGTTGTTATTTCGTGTTTCCTTAGGACTCTTCCAATTACGTCTGTTAAACATTTTATGTATGGTAGTGTAGTTGTCAGTCTGGATTCATCGTACTATTTTTTGTTTTTTGTTGGGTTTGTAGCTCGCTTGGAAGCCTTTTTGATGTGGTGTTCTTTGTAGTTGTTCTGTTTCAGAGCTCTTGTGATGTTGTGGAGTTCTTCTGAGCGATTTGAGGATTTGGTTAACTGCATGGACCTCGAGATCAGAGTATCGGCTACTGATTGTATCTGAGAGGGATGATGGTGGGACTCTGCGTTTAGGTATCTATTGGTATGAGTTGGTTTCCTGTAGACTGTGTAGTCGATGGATAAGTCGTCTTTTTTTATAATTAAAAGATCCAGGAAGGGCAGTTGACCGTTTGCCTCTACCTCAAGTGTAAATTGTATTCGGTGGTGTATTTTGTTGAGCTCTTCCAAGAAAAGGTCTAGATTGACTCTACCGTGTGGCCATATAATGATAATGTCATCCACATATCGTTTCCAAAAGCTTGGCTTCATTTGGGCATTCTTCAGAGCTTCAGTTTCGAAGTATTTTATGAACAGGTTGGCGACGACTGGAGAAAGTGAAGATCCCATTGGGGCACCGTCTGTTTGTCGATATATCTTGTTCTCGTAGGAAAAGTAGGTGTTCTTGAGGCAGTGTTCTGAGAGCTCGATGACGTAGTGTGGAAAATCCTCGTTCATGGCTATTTGGTCTAGGGCTTCGTCGATTGGTATACTTGGATATAATGATTTGATATCTAGGCTGGCAAGGATATCGTCTTTTTGTAGTTTTAGGTCCTTAATCATATTGGTTAGATGTTTGGAATTTTTGACGTACGAGTCGGCTGTTTCACTTGCTGGTTGCATGATTTGTGCTAGGTATTTTTCTAGGTTTTGGGTAGGCGAATCCACTGCACTTACTATAGGTCTTAAAGGTAATGGAATTGATTTCTCAATCTTAATTTGTATAGTTGCGTTTATATAAGTCCTCGATAAAATGAACTGTACTGGATTCCGTAATTTAAACAAAGCAATTAGGAAAACCATGAATTTGTTGATGTTATTAATAAGCATTCATGATATTTAGATAATAGTAATTGTTTAGAGGTTAAGCATAATATAGACAAACTCTGAAAGTAATTTAGATGTATAATTATGTGTAGCAGAGAACTTTCAGATTAGATTCCTAGTAGTGTATTATCAAGTACTTATGACTTGTCTCCTTCAGTATGCAACAATACTGGCGAACCTAACAGAGAACATCACAGAACATATCTAGAATTAGTCCTTGCATTCTACAGGGTGCTACAAATTCGAGTGTATGCATGGGGATCTCGGGAACCGTAAGAGATACGAAGTCGGTTAAATTAAGGCAAAGTTGCGCAATTTGATGCCCAACAAGATGCAGTTTTGCAATTTGAAAAATTCCGAATAGTTCCGGAGATATTCGTAAAAAAACGATAAGCAGCTATTTTATTTTTATTTTTTCCTGACTTTATTTGAAGAGATAATATAAAATAAATTTAACATTATTATTGCCACTTTTTCCCCTTTATAAAATGGCAGTGTCAAATTTTAAATCTGACGTTTCGTGTCCGGGCCCCCATCATCAACTTCATTTTTTTAAACACGGACCTGGATTTTTTATTTCATTTTTTAGAAGCTTTTGGTCTCCCAAAACCAACGATGTATCACACTTATCAATATATCAACAAAACTAGATTTTGTCCATAAGAGATAATGTGTTAGACAGAGACGGGGCGATCTTTTCTGACCCGATTTCACTTATGAGAATATTTTTGTTACCGCTATTGGACAAGTGTGATACATCGTTGGTTTTGGGAGATAGCGGTAACAAACATTCTCATAAGTGAAATCTGGTCAGAAAAGATCGCCCTGTCTCTGTCTAACACATTATCTCTTATGGAAAAAATCTAGATTTGTTGATATATTGATAAGTGTGACATATCGTTGGTTTTGGGAGACCAAAAGCTTCTAAAAAATGAAATAAAAAATCCAGGTCCGTATTTAAAAAAATGAAGTTGATGATGGGGGCCCGGACACGAAACGTCAAATTTAAAATTTGACACTGCCATTTTATAAAGGGGAAAAAGTGGCAATAATAATGTTAATTTAATTCTATATTATCTCTTCAAATAAAGTCAGGAAAAAATTAAAATAAAATAGCTGCTTTTCGGTTTTTTACGAATATCTCCGAAATTATTCGGAATTTTTCAAATTTCAAAACTGCATCTTGTTGGGCATCAAATTGCGCAACTTTGCCTTAATTTAACCGACTTCGTATCTCTTATGGTTCCCGAGATCCCCATGCAAGCACTCGAATTTGTAGCACCCTGTATAGTGAACTTAATAGAGCTTCTGTTTCTACGTAGTCAAAAGGTTTGGAAGTCGACGGAGGCTAAATGCATTAGAAAGATGTATTCTGCGCACTTTTCTATCAAGGTTCTGATAGTATATATATGATCTATGGAACTAAATCCTTTTCTGAAGCCGGCTTTTTCCACATGTTCGGCATGTTCCACAGTTTAGTTTTCTGTTAGCTGTTATTTCCAATAGAGTTTAGGTTTGATAGAAAAAAATATAGGTCTATAATTTTTTAGGGTACTATTGTCACCTTTTTTAAAGAGAAGAGTGACAGTAAAGTTGTACAATTCCTTTGTGAATACATTTATTGAAAAAGAGTTAGTTGCGTCTGCTAGATAATTTCCTCCGAGCTTTAACATATCTTTAGGGATTCGATTTGTTATTCTTCATCTAACTTAACGCTATACTGATTTAATTTTTAGTTATATCTACCTGCTCTTCTAATGCAACATTTTGCATGTTTTTCCTATTATAAGTGTGTTTAATTATTGCAGTGCAGTACAGACTTGCAGTGGCGGATTTACCCTAAGGCCCGGTAGGCCCGGGCCTAGGACGGCCAGATTTAGGGGTGGCCCGAATCGTGTCAAAAATAGTATATTACGTACCTAGGACAGTAAAGTAAAAAATGTCTCAGATCACATGTAATTGTCGGCCGAAGCAAAGCTGAGGTCAACAAACATGTGATCTGAGGCTTTCTTATTTACTGGCCAAGGTGTGTATACTATATAAAAATTGCAATAAAGTAATTTCATTATGTAATCGCAATTATTTTGTCGAAGCCAGATACGAATGCAAACGTGTGATCGACGAAACTAATGACAAACACAATCAAAGGATCAGGAATAAACTTTTGCAATGCCCTAGTGTCTCCAGGAATTTCTGGTCGGTAGCAGGGGCAGTAAGTAACAACTTTACAAAAACGTATCTCCCACCTTTGACAGACGAACGTGGCATCACGGCGACTACAGCCAAGGAAAAAGCAAACATGCTCGCCAAAATGTTTTCATCGCACTCTACCTTAGACGTCCCCCAAGGCAAGACTCTCCCCATATCGAACATCAACACTACCATGGCAGAAGTCAAGTTTCATCACCGTGATATTCGCTAAATCCTTAAAGAACTAGATACGCAAAAGGCATCAGGACCGGACGTAATACCAGCCATCGTGCTAAAGAACTGCGCTAACGAACTAACACTCGTTTTTCCAAGCTTTTTTTCTCTGTCTTACGGAAAAGGGATTTACCCATCCTCTTGGAAAGTCACTCGAGTGCAACCTGTTCCAAAAAAAGGCAAGAAAGCCACGCCCTCAAACTATCGCCCAATTGCCTTGCTTCCAATAATCTCCAAAGTCATGGAACGTGTAGTCAATAAGCAACTACTCAAGTACCTCGAGAACAACAGAATAATCAGCGATAATCAATACGGCTTTTCGCAAAGAGAGATCGACAGGAGATATATTGGCCTATGTTACTCATATATGGAGAAGGGCAATTGAGAACTACGGAGAGTCTGGAGCGATTGCGTTGGATATTTCAAAGACATTGAACAGAGTTTGGCATGGCGGACTGCTCAACAAACTGCCGTCTTTCGGACTGCCAGCCTCTCTCTGCAGGTGGCTTGCCAGTTTCCTTAAGAACCGATCTCTGCACGTTGCAGTTGATGGACATACCTCAGACACATTAACCATCAACGTGGGCGTGCCTCAGGGCGCAATAGTTTCACCAACTCTGTTTCTTATCTATATTAATGACCTGCTGATCTAATCGAATAGTCCTGTTTACAGTTTTGCAGATGACAGTACCCTTGTCTACCAATTTAGATCAGAAAAACCCTTATCAGAGACTGAGATTCGTCACCGCAGACAGGAGCAGATTACGGCAATAAATCAAGACCTGGATAAAGTTCAAACTTGAGGCGACCGAAATTTGGTCCAGTTCAATGCAGCAAAGACCCAAGCAGCAACGTTTACCAAGGGGGCCAATACAGCGGGCCCTGACATTGTTATGGCGGGATCGACCATTCCTCCATCCTCGTCAATCGGACTGCTGGTTGTCTCGGTCAACAGCAATATGTCCTGGCATGACCACGTTGCTAACATCGCAAAATCAGCCTCCCAGAAGCTTAATGCGCTATTTCGCAACAAAAAACTCTATACACCGCAGCAGTTGCTTTTGTTCTACAAAGCGCCAATAAGACCGTGCTTAGAATATTGCTCACATATCTGGGGTGCCGCACCAAAGTACACCCTAAAGCTGCTGGTTTCCATTCAGAAGAGAACTGTGCGTCTCGTCGGCGACCCAGAGTTGACCCGAAATCTGGATAGTCTGGAACACCGCAGACATGTGGCTGAGATGTCTCTCTGTTTTACAGTTACTTTCACGGCAGATGTTCCCAGGATTTGGGCCGTCTCACCCCTCCCCTGGCAACTCCTGTCAGACGGTCACGACAGACGGCAAGAACGCACCGGTTCGTCGTACAACTGGAAACACCTAGAACATCGCTTTACAAGAACTCCTTTGTGTGGCGCACTACATCACAGTGGAACTCACTCCCAGGACATCTGTTTCCCACTAATTACAACCTACAACTATTCAAGAACCGTGTCAATCAACATCTTCGCACACACACCGCTCGTTGAGCGCCATAGGATCTCCCTAGTGTGTGTGCCATTGCCATAAAAAAAACAAAAAAAAAGTCTATATGGTGGATGCTGAGAAAGGGGCGGCTGATAGCTTGGGGCCTAGGGCGGCCGAGACTGCAAATCCGCCACTGCAGACTAGTGTAAAATACTTCGATGGTTTGGCGAATTAATTTTTCTGTACAATTACGTTTTCTTGATTTTTGTTTTTCCCGTTGACAGTTTTGGCCGCAATACTTTCATTTTGCAATTTTGGCTGATTTTCCTCTATAATCTTAGTATTGCAATTTCTTACATATTTGCGTATTTCTTTCTTGATTACTTTGCTCAATTCTTTAATATCCTCTGATGTTTTGTCTTCCCTTGTTCTTCTCTCAATAATGGTGTTGGCCGAAGGTTTCGAATCTGTGTCATTTTTTAAACGGAAGCATATTTTCTACCTGATGTTTTGACGCCTTTTGTGATGTTTCTGGCGATTTTATCTACAGTCAGTCCAAAAAGTCTCCGTACACTATCTGCTTTATATAGGATTTTTCTGTAATCTTTAATTTATTAATTGAAACTACGAGAGAATATGTTTTCATCAATAATTGAAACATACCTAATGGTTATTAGTAGTAATTGCAAGAACGGAACATTTTATTTAAAAGTTACATTAATATTTTGAAAATTTATACAAATTTAATGTAAAAAAAAAGTCTTCGTACACTTATGAATTTCGTTGAGAAAAGCACATTATAATTAGCTGAATTCCTTTAAGGTACCCATGGCCACAGTATAAGCAAAATGAATAATAATTATCGGCCCTAATTTATTATCTGTCACTTATTGTTGGTAGATTTGCAGTGAGGTCTCAAAGTAGTATTAAAATGAGCGAAAAAAATCGTGAAATTGCAATTCCAATCCGAAAGTTGATAATTGATTTGTGGAAAGAAGAAAAATCCTTTAGAAATATAGAAAAAATTGTTAAGAAGCCACATTCAGTACATTGATTGCACATTTGCATTGGCAGTTTCTCTGCTCGATCCAATGGTGGTATCCAATTTGGAATACGACGTTTAGAATCAAATTTATTTTTTTAAAACCGAACTTTTTTTTTTTTTTAATGTTTTTCAGATGATATTGGCTTTATTAATATGAATATGTGTTTTAAATTTTTTTTTATGTTATGGGCATTTTGTTTCTTTATTATTTATTTTGCTTTGGGGTAAAATAGAGATGAACCTGTTTACTTAATTTTACTATTTTTAATTTTATTAAAAATAAAGATTTTTTACTTAACACAGAAAATAAAATAAAATATTTTCATAGAATATAAAAGTTTCAAACGTAACTTAAACTATTTAAAATTACGCCAAAGCAAAATAATTAATTTGAAAAAAGAAGAAAAAATTAAAAAAAGTATAAAAAAAATAAAAACACATATTCATAATAATAAGGTCAATATCATGTGAAAAATGTTAAAAAAAATAATTTCATATTTAAAAAAAGGAAGTTGATGATGACCCCTTAAAGATGAAGCGTCGGATTCCATACTGGATACTAGCATTGGATAGAGCGAAAAAAGTGGCAATGCAAAAGTGCAATTCAATTTGAAATCCGTTTTTAAATAAGCTCAGGAAAAAAGTCGCGTGTAGCACAGTACACATGTTAGAAGTGAATACTTCTTTATCGAAATGAGCTAAATAACATTAACCTATGGATCCAAATACACTGCGAATATATAATAGAAAATCTGTTATTGGTAAAACGGGTAGAAGTCATCTAGAAGCCCGATTCAATCGCGACTCGAGCCTCTCTCTCTTTTTTTTACACGCATATGCTTTTTCTCTCTTGCGAAACGAAAATGTTCGTAACGCGGGACGAAAACATAAACCATTTCGTGATGCGGCCTTGAAAAATCACTCGTATGAAACTTTACTTTGTTATACAGTATAAAATCGATTCATTTTCCATGGTGTTGTTCGGGCTTCGCCATGTCCATTTTTGTTGTTTAGGTTTTTTGAATAGTGTATTTAGATAGTATATATTATCATTATTCAGGTAGTTTGCCATCAGGTATGCTCTCGTTTCTATTACCTATGCCATGTGTGACACCTGGTTTTCTTTAACCAATTCTAGCGTTGAAGTCGCTGCTGACAATAATTACAAAGTGTGATGTTTCTTGTTATCTGGCTCTTACTAGGCCTTCATAGGATGATATTGCTACTTCATTTTAATCTTCATTATTATTCTGGACATAAGTTATTAAATAAAATAAATAAAATGTGCTTTGTAAAATAAACATATATTGACAGAACAAAATATTACTACAAAGAAAAACGAACAATATAAAAAATGCCGCACAATTCAAGTTTAATAGAAACCAAAAATATATATCATTTAGAATAAATAACTGAATTCACATGAAAATTTTTATAAATAAAAGGAATTTTTACCGCAATTATACAATAAACACAACATGGTAAAATAGGTACACTCCGTATTAGTCTTCCATCTCAGAAGGACTAGAATTTTTGATCTGATATAGCTTTTTAATATGGTATTAACTTATTCTCCAATGACTCTAATTCTAATTCTACTATTTCTACTTTTGTATTTTTGATAGCTGAATTTTTTATTACCACAGTTATCTCAGATTCAAATATTGAAATATCTGATTCTGTTTTGATAAGACAAACCTTTCTTAATACATCCCTGCGGTCACTTTGTGACGAATGAAAATATCTTACACGATAAAGAGAATGACCATATTGGAAAACACTGCACCAAGTTACATTCAAGTCCGACAAAATATTAAAAGCAAGAGTTTGTTAATAACAGTAACGATTAGAAAGTTTAATTTTTAAAAGTTGAACAGGCGTATTTCCTAAAATAATGTTATGTGCGGAAAAGGTAATGCCGGTTTATTTTCGAATAATAAAATTTTTCACATAAAGTTTTTATGGTCAGAAATCTGATCCATCAACTTAATGGGCAGCCGCCAATGATGTACCTTGAGCGGATTTAGACCTACAAGGTCGTCACTATGACCTTTTTCATCAAGGAATGATTGATATGAGCCAGTCCTTAGAAATCACTCTGGCTTCTTTGAGTAAGCAATTAAATAAAAATGTCATAATCAATTATTAATTTCATAAAAAATGTTTTCCAGAACATGCTTCTCAGATTTTAGAAGTTACTATCAACCAACTATTTTGAATCTGAATCGAGCATGGATGCATGATAATAAATTGAATATAAATGCTAACCGGGTGTGACATAGAGCGAAATCAATATTGCCCAGCAAGATGTAACATACATTAGATGCCGTTATGCCCTTTGGAATATACAAAGTACCAGCTGTTCATTCAATTCATTCACCCCGACTACCTACAAAAGTGGTACGTACCCACAGCTGTTCAAGGGGCTGCCTGAATATAATACGTACATAAAATGTTTTATTTGAGTCATTCTACGGAAAAAAACTGATTCTGTTAAGGCAACATAAACGGGTCAATATTACAGAATTAATCATTATCTGGCTTGGTTAAAATGAATATTATTTAGCTGGTTCACGAAATAGAAAATAAACTAATGGGATGTTAAAATTTTCACGTATCAAAAATCGCATACACGGAAGTAATTTTTAACAATTTAATACAACTAAAGCCATAATGACAAAAATAATTAGTAATAATGCTGAAACTACATTCGAGATAAAATATAGGACATGTCTCATCAAAAATAGATGTTCTATATATGCGCCTTTCATTACAATTTAATTTGGTAAAAGCTTTTGTCCACCTCAAACAAACTAACAAAACTCGAAATCGACGTGAGTCAAAATAATGACAAAAATACATGCCTTTAATGAAAAGGAAAATTACTTTGCCTGTAGATAAACATTCCAGTAAATTGACAGCGAGTGACGAGTGGGTCAATATTTTATAAACACGCATTTGGGTTAGCTTTTTATTCACTTTAATACCTAGGATGACCAAGCACAAATAATTGTGAACTTATTTGTTATTTACGGTATTGTACAATCAATGGGACACAGAAATGCTATTATTGTCCGGAGAACTTTTGGAACTTCTGATAAAATTATTGAATAGTTTTCTGCTTCAACGTAAACTCTTAAAATCGCTGATCGATGTCATACTGCTTTAAATTTGTAACCACAATGTTTGGACTGGCCATAGACAACTACAAATGTATTATTTTTTTTACAGAAATCATAAACACTTACTTTTAGAGACAAACACTAATCGTACATGTCCTGAAAAAGTACAAATCCTTATTAATTCCAAGCAAATTCGGAATTGCTGGTATTTTTTATATAACCCTAACGTATATTCTATAAGCACCAAACACATTTTGGAGTATATTTTCCTAAAATTACGCCAAATATTGTTACTGAACTTGTCCCAACAAAAAAATAAAAAATTAAAATATATATATATATATATATAT
>JAEQML010084818.1:0-10018 GCA_016904865.1 Pissodes strobi | reverse complement strand
GTGTATTTTTAGGAAAATCCTATTTTACCGCATATTTTTAATGCAGAACTCAGAAGAAGGGGACAAAAAATCGATTTCTCGGTTTAGTTGACCATCAGTTTATATCCACATATTTTTCATATAAGGTTTTTCAAAAACGAAGGAAATTCATTGTTCCAAACACAATGTGCTGCTGACCGAAGCGTATCAGAAGGCAAAAGTAAAGGCATGTAATCGTAACTAGAGCTCGGAATTTTTGAAATATAAGTATTCGAATAGTCGAATAATTGGAATGTTTAATTGAATATTGGAATATTGAAATAGTCCAATATTCGAACTGTCGAATTATTTTAGTAACAAGAAATTTGAATTTAGAATAGTCGAATACTTATTCGAATATTTGAATTATTCGAATACAGTTCCGAGCCCTAATCGAAATACTGTATTTTTAAACAAAGCACATGTTATTGTGTACTTACATCTACGTACATACACGGATAGAGGGGCCCAAGAGCTAGAATGGACTAAAAATATCGTTTTTCGACAAAAAGTAATTCTTGTTAAAAATATCTGCTTCCCGCAAAAGTAGGAAAATATGGTCTGCGAAACGAATTTTGGATTCTTTTAATATAGAGCGCTCAAAAACTACGAAAACATGACTTTAAGAATTAAAATAATTTTGAAAATTTATTTTTTTAAACAACTAATTTAAAAAGGGGTAAATTTAAATTACGAACAAAAAAGCCTTATATTTTTGTGCGATAAACTGTTTTAGATTCAAACATTAGAATAGTCGAATATTCAAATGGTCAAATAGTCGAATATTCTAACAGTCAAATATTCGAATATCCGATTAGTCAAATATTCGAATTGTCGATTAGAATAACCGAATATTCGAATATTCGAATTATTCGAATACAAGTCCGTTCCCTAATAGTAACGTAAATCTATCGTTAAAAGCGATTTTAAGCCGATTCAATCGAAAATCCATTTTTTAAAATCCCATTGTTTGCGAGTCCATTTCAAAGATATCAATAATAATATTATGTGGTATTGCTGCCCAAAAAATCGGGAAGGGAGAGAGAAGATAGAGGCGAGAAAACTGAGACAACAGTTAGAACGTTAGATAAGGAATTTCTAGGACAAAAACTCTCTGTTTCCAAAATGCTCAAAAAAGGACTTTTTAGGGAAATATTATAAATAACGATTTTCAGGTAAAAAAATTGGTTTTTATTTTTTTTCTTCTTGAAAGGCATTTTTTTAGAAAAGCCGATTAATGACAAAAACTACGCGGAAAACTTTACTAGAAGATACTTTGTAAATGATGATCCCTTTTATATAGGGTGAGCTATTTGAAATTAAACTTTTCGCTGTTTCGAGTTTAGACACAACACGAGAGCACTTAATATTTTATTAATGGAAAAACGAATAATCTGGAACAACTAACATTCATTCATATTGCATAAGGGGGAGAATATGAGCAGAATATACAAAAAAAATCGCATCGATCCGACTGAAAATGAAGACGATCTAGATCGATTCAAAAAGAATTTAATCGAATTAGCTTTTACTTGATGGAGATCCATAACTAAGAACCACTTAAATAAGTAAACCACTTAAAGATTTCCACTAACTTTATTTAAACATGACACGTGTTTCGACGGTAACGTCTTTTACAAATGTGAATAGTTACACTAAAATATGCTAAAATTATATAGTTCCTCTGTTGCAGGTAAATTACAAAAAATAATCTTGACCCAGGCGCGTTATGAATAGCAAAGGAAACAATTTAACAATTTCTAGGAAAGGTTCAATAACGGAGAAAATCCAAAATCAGTTTGTTCGTAATTTTTAATTAAATTTAAAGCTTTAGAATTGGTGTACCCAAAAATTAATAACAATGAACTTAACAATTATCAAATTTTAACACACACAGGAAAGTTAACACAAAAAAATATCACAGTATATAAAAAATCAAAATATGAATGCCAAAGTTGCCTTTAAAACCAACAATAAAATTAGTAAGTTCATTAAAAATAACAAATCCCCTACACCTAAAAGTAAGAAAAATGGTGTATATAAATTAAATTGTGGTTCGTGTTCCAAAGTATATATTGTTCAAACTGGTAGACCTTTTGAAAAGAGAATTAAAGAACACCAGTCTTGTTTCATTAATGGCAAGGATACTTCTAACTATGCTTGTCATTTAATTAATGAAAACCACATTTTCAATAACGATTTCAATGTTTTACATATCGAAAATAAAGGTAAAAAATTAAATATGTTAGAAATTATGGAAATCAATAAATATAAAAAATTTGATATATTACTTAACGAACAAACTGATTTTGGGTTTTCTCCATTATTGAACTTTTCCTAGAAATTGTTAAATTGTTTCCTTTGCTATTCATAAGGCGCCTGGGTCAAGATAATTTTTTGTAATTTACCTGAAACAGAGGAACTATATAATTTTAGCATATTTTAGTGTAACTATTCACATTTGAAAAAGACGTTACCGTCGAAACACGTGTCATGTTAAAATAAAGTTAGTGGAAATCTTTAAGTGGTTTACTTATTTAAGCGATTCAAAAAGGTTATTTTTCTCGACAAAATCCGCATCTTTTGGTGGTAACGCAACACAATTTTTGGAATTTATCACAATTTCAATGAGCCGTGATTGGCACCAATGATGTCCAGCTACATTTAATCGTCTAATTAAAAAAAATCCCCACTTTTTAGGGAATTTTTATCAACCCAAGAAAAAATGGGTTTTTCAGAAAAGAGAGTTCTGTAATCAGTCAGAAATTTAATATTGGTCGGCAACGGAATACCATAAAACAATGCTAATTCTTTTTTAATTTTGCAATCAACGTTTAAAATTTAGTTCAAATATAGGAATTCTCACATGAAATAGTTAGGCACATTGGGTGAAAATTCCCTGCGAAGACCATCAGTCACCTCACAAGAACAAGACATTTAGTAGTATCGGTTTTGAAAATCGAAATATATAATATTTCAGTTCTATGGTATCCAATAGGTAGTATATTATAATAATTATTGCAGAGCAAGATTTTTTCGTTAGTCTCAGTGATATACAAAAGCCAAAAACGTGCATCTGAAAGTTCCGTAAATATTGTTACGTTTTTCCCGTGGGTTCTTAACAGAATTACAACTTTGCTATTTTCAACTAATACTCTCTTTATTCACTACAACTGTATACAATTTAACACTCTATACTACTCTTAACTTTACAACTAATATCTATTCAACACTCAATGATTAACTGAACTGAACTGACTAACCGACTGACTAACATTCGCCTTAGGTCTGCTTATATATAATCTCCAATCTATCACGAATATTCGGGAAGTATTCCGACGCCACTCTATATGATCTCGACGAGGCCATCGAGATAATTCCAGTCCAGCGATCCTGATACTTCGCGACCGGCCGGGCGATGAGTCATACAGACAAAGAAGCGAGGGGCACGGCGGCTAGTTGTATAGGGTAGCACAAAAACGTTCGGATGGTTGCTAGGCTAGCCGTAACAATATAAATTGTGATAACGAAATTATCTAAGGAAATATGAATGACACATACAGGATACAGGAGGATTTGATAAATTATAATGAGCCTATACATATATTTGGAGCTAAAAAAAGATATAAAAATGTTTCGTTAATACGAGGGAAGTAGAATGAGTCGTAATCCCATTTACAAGAAGCAATTTTAGCCCTCATATGGTCTCTAGATATATAGGATGTCTCTAAAAGTTCTGTATAAAACGTTAGCACAAATTCCTAAGGTTAAAATATGACGACCTAGCCCAATTTACCTTATTCCAAAAGATGTTTTCAGGGGCGGCTTGTCAGGTGAGGCAAGTGAGGCGCCGCCTCGCCCATAATTACTACCTATACCTATTTTTTAAGCCAACCAACATTCTTATAACAATATTATAATTTATATAAAATTTGCTAGTTAAACTTTTCATTCATAAAAAACAAAGGACATTACTTTTGCGCCTGACTGACTTACAGGGAAACAGAACCTACGCCCAGATAATTGTTTTTAATGATGATAAGGAGGGTGGGCGAAAATACAGTGATAGCTCTTTTAGAACAATATCTATATTGTTGGCCATGTTTGTTGCTAGGCCACCTAAAAAATTTCTGGATTTCTGATGAGTCTATCGACTTAAATAATTTCTCTAGATCAGCAAATTACATGATTTGTCTAAGGATCGCATCCAGAATTCTCTAGATTTAATTCGACTTTCCCATAGAGATTCTTTTTTAGAAAATGCACATCTTTCAAAAATTTTATATAGTGAAGATATTTACTAATGACTTGTTTAATTGATACAATAATATTATTAGGGAAACAGGGACTTGCTTTTAGGGTTCATGATGAATCCGAAACTTCTTTTAATAGAGCTAATTTTCGAAAAATATTTCATTGTTTAGTTAAGCGACTGTGGAACATTGGAGGAAGAAAAGTTTTATTAGACAGTCCAAAGGTATGGAAAATGAACTGATTTTGTGTATTGAGGAAAACATGAAAACATATATTCATAACGAGATTTCAGAGGCCATGTTTTTTTCGGTAATAATTGATGACACCACCGATATAGTAGCAAAGAGTAAAGATTCAATGTTGTTTAAAGGACGTAACTGAAGATGCGAAAATCAAGCTTAGTTTTTGATGTATGTCATAATTTCAGAGCTAGTGCAATATATGATTTGCTTGTCGGTATATTAGGTTAGAACCGTACAATTTTCGAAAAAGCTAATCGCTCAGTGTTATGATGGGGCCGCAGTTATAGCAAGTAAATTGAGCAGTTTACAAGCTTGGATTAAAGCGGTTGCTCCTCAGGCATTTTACATGCATTGTGCCGTGCCGCATTTTCTTTTTGATGTGTAAACATCTACGCGGCAGTATGAGGGTAAATCTCAGGAAAATTGACGTAGTATGAAATGTGGCATCATAACTATGCGCAGTCTACTTCAGCGCTTCCTTGTAAACCGACTAGCAGATAAACATTGCTTGCAAAATACATTTTCGACTTGTCGGTAGGCATCGGATGTTTTCGTTAGATTGCGTTCCTATTTTACCTATGTCTTTACGATGCAATGAATTGCTTGCAAGTGCTCTGGTGGTTCAGACCTTTCGTTCGGCGACCCGGGTTCGATTCCCGATGGTGTTTTTTTAATTTACTTGAGGTTATATTTGTAAAAAGTTTTTTTCTTGATTGTGGGCATGCCTTGGGCTAGTTTCGGTTAGTTTTTGTTCGTAGCGCCCCTGTAGCGAACAGAGGGATAGGCGTGAAGTGTAATATTAGACATTCTAATGCAAACGTTACAAATGTAAATATTAAACAACGCACGCCAGGCGGTATCTGTGACGGGAATGTGTTTTGCAGGCTGTCTGTAACCGTAGTGTAAACCGTGTTCTTTCTAACGCCAGAATATAGGCAACCAATTCCAATTAAGTGATTGCCTATATTCAGGTGTCACGCGATCTAACATTGCATTAGATTTTCATGTCGATCATGCATGTCGATATAGGATATGTTTACACATCAGTGTCTCGAGTACTAGCTAGGAGACTCGCTCAATTTTTTTTATATGATCGGCACACCAACAAAGGAAAAGTTCTATCTCACTCAACGAGCGGTGCGTGTGCGCTGGACTTGAAGCCCTTTAGGTTGTAGTTTTCGGGAAAGACTTTACTCGGAAATCCATTCCAGAGTGAGGCAGTCCTCCAGATAAAGTAGACCCGTAACAGCGACGTCCTAGGTGATCGCAACTGAATGTTGTTGATGAGCAGCTTGTATCTAATGGGTGTGCCAACTCGTTCGTACGCCTTGCGTAGTAGTATCGATAGTAAGGAGATAGGTGCGCCACTTTTCTTCGATGTTCAAGGCTATCAAAGTTTTTACTCAACTCTGGATCATCCACAAGGACTGCTCTCCTCTATATGGAGTCCAATATCTTGAGCAAGTGTTTGGGTGCCGAGTTCCACACATGGGAACAGTATTCCAGAAATCTTATCTGGACCGTATAGGCTGATGAGGTGTATACAACTTTTTGCTCTATAGAGTGCTCTTAGCTTTTTTGCCGCTGCCATGGTGATTTTGGTGTCGTGATTACTCGAAGACATCTTGCTTTCTACGTTGATGCCCACCAACCTTATGGATGAGGCCAGAGTCAGTATTTGTTCTGTCATTGATAAGTCTGGTACTGCGGAGTTTGCTTTTTTGAGAAGGCAACTGCTTGAGTCTTCCCTGCGTTAAACTGGGCATTGTTTTCTTCATCCCATCCCACGATGACGTTCATATCCTCATTCTGATTTTCTCGCTCGCGTTGGGAATGAGCAGCATTGGAGTCCTCGACATGAACGAGGACACAAGAGTGCTGTCGTCTGCAAAGCTGTAAATATAATGGTTTCTCCTATCTAAGAGAGCGTTGATATAGAGCAGGGACAGCGTGAGAGATAATTGATTTATATCGCTTGAATCTAATTTTGTATCAAGCAGTTAACGAAATTAAGGAAACAGTTATTATATAAACGCATGGCTATATTTTGCCCATCAAACAGAAATTCTTGAAGAAGAGTGAATCTGATATATATTTAACATGTATAACATTTTGTTCTGTCAGTTTTTGCGTGTTTTTTCAACTAAACACGAGAATTGAAGATTTAAATAAATTGAATTTTGTCAAGTTTCTCAATAATAACAAGAACAAAGGATCTGTTAACGAATTCATATCTAATTTAATTAAATCTCTTGAGAAAAATTATCATAAAATTTTTTTTATATAGATGACTGTTTAACAGCATCGATATTTCCAGAATATTAAAATTGATAAACAAATCTGGACTGGTCCCTATATCTTCAGAAGTCTATAAACTTGCGAGGCTAATTCGAACAATCCCAGGATTTTTCTGGTTTAGAACGAATAAAATATTCTTTGAGAAACACAATGTTGCAAGATAGACTTTCTGCTGTAATTCGATGATAACATGATGGATGTTTGTTTGCTGCCATCGCCATGCTTTTGACTGAGCGTTCCAGTTTTGGTTGGCTTGATTTATAGATAAAAATGTAAAAATCGGTATATTGGGTATATTTTAGAGTATTTGCAAAAAATAATAACTGGAATAGGTATATTTTCTAGTTGTATTTATCTTTCGAATCAATTTGCCCATTTCATCAGTTATAATTGTAAAAACGCTGGCTATGGGTTAAACTTGCAATATTTGGACTATTTTACCCTTCTGAAAAAGAGCAGAAGCTTGACCTAGAATCGAGAAATATGGATATTTTAAAAAAGACACCTAGTCCTGAACTGAACTTCCCAACAACAAATAAGTTCGGTTTCTATAGTTCGTACGATTTGTTACACATAAGTTTTTTGTGTTCTAGCCTAACTGCCGTGATTTTTGCTCTACATATAGCATACTAAAGTCTTAATATAATAATACTTCCTTTTAGATACCGCCGAACTTTTTATATAGAAAAAAACTTCTGAGCATATTTATTAGCCGATAATCATCCATCTTTTTCAGCATTATCGCCAGTCTAATGCAGCCATGTTATTACACATTGATCGCGCACCTTATCCAACTATTTAAGACCAATTACGTCACGCTCACTAAAACATACATTTTCGTCGAAAGCCATAAAGTATTATTCTTTCCCGCCTAGAAAACTTTAAACTTCCCGATCGCAAGATCGCAATCTAATCCTAATCAACGAAATCGATAAAACTACCTGTTTAAGTTTTTCCTGCAAGAAAATCTGCCGCCGTCCTTGTCTTTTGCACTAGGTCATCGGGCAAGGCAATCATGACGTGTAGATTGCAAATTTTGAAATCCCAGACACGCGATTAAACTTTAAGGGACTCGTTTTACTTGAAGGTGTGTCTAAGGGACCGTAGATGTATTACCAGGTTAAATAATTACGGATAAATTAATGCAAATTAATAGCAGCATCTGCTCGATAATTATTATCGTTCATTGAAAGAAACTTATAATCAACGGTATTATCCAATGTTTCCTTTGATTGGGTATATGAACTCAGCTTGACTCTCTAACCAAATCCCTAGGTCCAAAGATATTAGGGATTTTGTTTGCAGCTAATCAGCTAGTAATGTTCATTGCAGCGCCTGGCTTCCACTACAAAATAATTAGTCTAGCATGTTCCTGCTTTATTTTCAAATAACAATTACTGCGGTCTTTCATAACACGTATCTAATTTAATATATTATTCATGTACTGCATTATTTTGCAAATAAATAGAGCTCTTGTATTACAAAATACCAGGGTTTATCAAGCTCTTATGAAAATCCATGTGGTGAAGAGAGAGAGACAAAAATACAAATAATAATCTAATAGCATATTGCCTATTGGCTAAATTGAATTTTTTTATTTATTCATTGTGAATGTTCCAAAATCATTTTAACAAGTTGTGAGATATTCGATTTAACTCTTATTATATGGCCAATAAATTTGCACATCGGCACAAACAGCATCAAGCTGGATTTATAGATTGACATAACATAAGCATAGCATAAGCATAAGAAGTTAAACATTCATATTTAAATTAGGCAATTTATAGATCGACATAACATAAGACACAACATAAGCTTGACATAAGAAGTTGACCAATATTCAACTTTTTATGCTATGTGCTTATGTTCGACCAATGAAAATACAGAATTTTAATTGTATTTACCTTTTGAGAGAATACATATACGATGTTCAATAAAGTTTCGTGTTTTGGCTTTTTGAATGCTTGTTCTTTTTGAGAATGGTAAGGATTTATAAATTAATATACATAAGACTCTATAATATACTTCTTTAAAAAATTTTAAACAAAATTATAAAATTTGTAAGGTTAGTATTTGCGATTTACGGCTCAGGCGCAACATAACATAAGCCTATATTTATAAACGGACCATTTCTTGTAATGTGCTTATGCAATGCTATGTCTATGCTATGCTTATGTTATGTCAATCTATAAATCCAGCTTCACCATCTCTTAACGTCAGTCTTGAACCCCCATCTCGAATCTCCATTTATTAATAATCTCAGAGACAACAATAATCTGACACTTCTTTAACTTCGCTCTGTTTTGTCTGCTTAACAAAATAGGAAAGGTTAATTCCGAGGTGGGGATAAATTACAGCGTGAAACGTGTCTTTGCTGCTCTTTACTCTTTACACAGATTCATTGGCGCTTAAGGCTCCTAAGTAAGTAGTCTCCGTGACACTCGATCACGTAAATTCGCTCTATCCCCATCGGAATGATAGTGGACTCTGGCTGAATTAAATTCTAGGGTCCTCGTGCTTAACTCTCGAATGTAAACGGGTCCAGTGGCACTCGGATATGCAAATGATCTCGGATCTCGTTAGCCCCATCAAAAATGTAGCGAATTAATTCCCTCTTAAAAGCGGCGAAAGTAAGCGGTTCCTGTCGTACTCGGTCGCGAAAATGTTCGAGGTAGCCCCATCGGAAAGATGACGGACATACCCATCCACAAAAGTTGTGCAAGAGAGTACTCATATAAAATGCATGAATGTGTTTAGCAGTTAAAGTAGGGTAAGACCATTGCACTAAAGTAACTTTCCCAATTTTTTCCCAATTTTCATCAGTGTGAACGAAGGTCGAACTGTCAATGCTGTGAACTTGTGATAAACTGCTCAACGATGTTGGACAAGTGGTACATGTAAGATACATATGTAATTGCCTATTTTGGACAGTAAGGTTACATTTATTTGTATTTTATCTCAGCATTCTATTAGTCAATCAAGCATTTAATCAGCTATTTCTCAAGAGCTTTGACAAATATTTCATTGCAATTAGTTGTAGTTTTATATTTATAAATAAATGTTTTTGTAAGGATTTTGAATTATTTAGCTGCATTGGTCAGTTTTTTAATAACCTGACTTGATTGGAGAGATATTTATTTAAACAACGAACATTAAATATTCATAATGTTATTTGGTTCTGTTTTACTTGCATAACCACTACATAT
>JAEQML010084817.1:0-10018 GCA_016904865.1 Pissodes strobi | reverse complement strand
ACAAACCACTGTATATTTATAAATTAACAGTCATAGTCCATATTTTTAACATAATAGCATATTATAATTGCTAAACTACTTATAATTATTATTATGTTCCTTTTTGTGATGGGTATACGGCTCCCAAACGATTTTTTGTGGTTATTTTGGTAAATGACATGTAATTAACTACTAAAAAAATGCAGGTACGCATTTTTTTAAGTCAAAAAGTAACAAAAGTACTTTGTATATGAATTAATACGTTTTCCATTGTCAGAAACTTCTCCCTACTAGCGACGCCATCTTGGATTTAGATATCGGGCCATCTAGTTCAGAGGGTGGTGGCTTGTTTGATCGGATAAGAAGATATTTGTTCTCATCCAGGTTGTCGTTGTCTCTTTCTTCTTCTGGTATGCATTCATTTTCTTCCGCAGATATTATTTTGTGACTTAATAAAGTCAAAGAGGATTTTGGGCGCTTCCCATTACGTGTCGCAGAGTATATTTGCTTGCGGCAATCCTCTTTGCTCTTTCATGTTGCGTAGCTAAGATGGTGATGTATAGAATAATGACTCGCTAACTAACAAGTGTACGTATATTGATGCCCAGGTTTAGTATAAATTGACGTATGCACTTATGTTGATGACATTGAGGTATTATAAGAAAGGAGACGCTGTAAGCATTAAATACGGCAATTAAAAACGGTATCACTAAGCGTGACTTATGCCGGCACCAATATGGCGGCATGCCCAGAGCCGGACTATAGTAATTTATTGCAAAAATATTTTCTACCCTCTAATAGAGAGTAATAAAGTAATAAATAATTTCAACCTTACAATAATTTCGTTTTACATTATTTGCTGATTTATTAAGGTTACGTTATATTTCCAAGACCAATGTACTAATTTAAAAATATGTAATAACTAAAACATTATTAGGAGAGGTATATATACATTGATTCCATTATTCTTTAGGAAGTCCGAAGGTTAAGAAACAAGAATTACAATTGTGTAGAAAAAAAATAAAGACCCGAAATAAATATATATCAACATATATATACTTGGTAACTTAAAAATAACACATTTTATAATAATTATTTACAATTTATTGCTCAATAAATAACACAATTTTGTTGCTTTTGTGTCGCATACTAGCTGCCTTCTTTTAGTTTGTTTTATTCTTAGAAAGATAAATCATTTGAATATTTAAATATCTTTCGATAATGCTCTTCATCAACAGAAACCTATGATTATCTAATACAGCTTGTGGAATGGTTCCTTATCTTGAAGCTCATGCAGTTGTTTAAAGAACCTCCATTCAATAAGCTCGTTGTCTCCATTCACGATTGATCCTTTGTCACCCAACGTATTCGTTACAAGTTTGATCATGTGACATGGATCTAGCAGTACAACAACTTCATCGTTACTTGTTGGATGTTGGAAACTTGTTTTTAGCGACATATGGTTCAAACTGCAGCCCAGATGGTTCGCCATAGTCAAGTTTGAAGAGGCCCCACCAAATGTCAAGCTGACTACTTTTATCACAGCTTCGAAACATTTTTCCAGGCATTCTTTTACCAATCCCATTTTTGATTCTGCTTTTATTCCAGCTATTAGGAAATATCCTACTGGAATTTTCCAACTTCCATTAACACAGTTGAGGAGGAAAACTAGTACATTACTAGCTATTGTGGTCTCGTGGGCACCAGTTCCCATGTCTACATAGCCATATGATTTTCCTTGGCTAGGAACCCACTCCTCATGCTGCCTAATAGTCATCTCATCCATGACCAGTGAACAAATAATTGTACTCTCTGAAGCATCAGCTTTCAATTTCAAGGCTTCAAATGCCTCACTAGTGAATCCAGGTAATCCACTGGTATTCTGGTACCAACGACTGATTGTTCAGGTATGAGACAAACAAGTATTGAAAGTCCTGCTCACATATTTATAGGTTGCTGGTGAGTAATAATGCAGGGTAAGTGCAAAGACCTTAAGTTCCTCTGAATATTTTTTGGCAGCTTTTCCTATACTGTCTTAAGTAGAGCTCCTGAGGACCAGCAAGCTTAGACATCAACATTAAGGTTTCTTCCATACATTTTCTCTTTTTCAGACTATTTATGCTGCCCTTTACGCTGGAGATTTTCTTGTCTTTTCGAGCTAATTTCCTTTTTAATATGGTTAGTTTAAGCTTTCTTTTTGCACTCACTCTCTTCACACATTGCAGTTTATTCAGCAGGTTTCGTTCTCTTGCCGATAACTCAGTACTGCTTGTAAGGGGGTTATAATGTTTATTCTTGAACTTGCAAAACTTGGAGTTGTGGTACTGATATGGGAGTTGCCGGCTGAATAATGTATGTTTGTGCATTTAATTCTTTTGACAAGCTAGGGAATGGGTCGGTTATATTGATCTGATATTCGAATTTTAGGAAGTATCAATGAACCTTGTTGCCATCTGGCTTCACGATGTAATGAAGTACTCGGTACAGCATCACTGATACTCCCAGCAGGTTGAATCCCAGAAGCACATGGTACGACGGTGGTATTGAAAACAGCTCGGGAAACAGGTCGCAACCCAATCTCAACGGGGATAGATCTTTCTTCCTGCAAAGAAATAAACAATAATTCTGAATATTTTGTTTCCAATGATTGTAGTTTATGTAGTTTTCTATTACTTTTGGTGACTTGAAAAGATAAGGGATAAAATTTTGAATCGCATTTTCTTAGTAGATACTTACGTTATATATTCAATCTACCCTCCACATTTCATCTTTCAAAGTGAAACGGTTTGGACTCAGCGAAAAATGGATTTCACTCTCAAATAATAGGTGAGATCGTGTTGGAAAAAAATGAACTTTTAGTGCCAAATATGGTTATACCCTGCTTACCAAAAATAACACACCATATTGACAATTTTTTTATTTTTTTTCTTATATCAGGCTCTAAAAAATTATTACTATTTTTTAATGTCAAGGTGTAATTTGCTAGGAAACTAAAAGTTTTAAGGGAATGTTTTTTATGAACTAGAATTGTGATAGATTTGACTTTAAATATGTTAATTTACTATCTTATAGACCTATAAAGAAAATAATATCGACCTACCACTTTTGTGCATATTTTATGCTGTTAAATTTTGAACATTGCATTACAATATGAAACACCCTGTATCAATTAGATTTAGCGTTTAAAAACAAACTTTATTTACCTTCTTAAGTCCTGGAACAGCACATGGCTTTAAACGGACAATACAATGAGATGTTTTATCAAAACATTCTTCGGAAAAATGTTTCGAACACAGCATACTAGAATTTGTAGGTTGCCAATCTCTTCTATTTACAAAATTCACCCAAGCTTCTCGACGGATTGAATTTTTTGTAAACCTAAAAATCAGTATTTCCTTTAATATAATGCTAGTTATAAATTTCAAAGGAAAAAATAAGAAGAGAGGGAGCTAAAATTTTAAAACCCTAATTAATTTTTAATTTGTCAATAAATATTTAAAATCATATGTGTATACATTTAACATGCTTTACCTATATAATAATTGTATAAGGGATACCCTTTTTTCGGTTTGTACATTTCATTTCAGGCACAGTATTTTATTGTTTTCCAAATATTATAACACAATAATATAATCCGGTCCTGAATTATGTTTACACTTACCTATGATATGTAATTCCAGCTGATTTTTTTTTATCAACGCGTTGTTGACTGCAGTAACTACGCACTGCACATGAAGACATGTTAGAACTGTCCAAATGTTTTTCAAACTCCACAAAAATGGTCTTTAAAATTAAAACGGCATGTAAAACACAAACAACTAACTTGACAGTATTTGACACATTGAGGTATTATGGCTTGACAGAAATCCGGCACCAATATGGCGAATCCGAGACCGTTTTGAAGCGTCGTGCGTCGCCTCCTTCGTAATAAATATCTCAATGGTTGATGACCATGTTCAAATATAATTTACAAGAGGAGCGTGAAGCGTATGGCCATTCGTTGAGGACTGACTGGACTCGACCTATTTGGT
Source organism: Pissodes strobi (assembly GCA_016904865.1). Classification (NCBI taxonomy): domain Eukaryota; kingdom Metazoa; phylum Arthropoda; class Insecta; order Coleoptera; family Curculionidae; genus Pissodes; species Pissodes strobi. The sequence continues at coordinate 6,008 of JAEQML010084817.1, read as the reverse complement.
TCCCTTGAAACTACTTTTAGTCTATGTTAGATTTTAAGCGAGTTAATTCGTTTTATTTATATCGGTATGCTTAATTTAGTTTCACTTTGATTTAGGTTCACTTTACTTTTTACTTTTTCACTGACGTAACTTTAGGGAGGTTTGAGCCTGTTACCAGAAAGCGTTTGCCCTTAAGGTACAACTAACTGGATGACCAAGTTGTCGTTTACTCGGTTTGCACGTTCTTTTGTAGTAAAATTTGTTGAAAGTTTACTGATTGTTTTTAAAACATGTTTAGATAATAAGTATAATATTTTATCTTTCAAGATCAAGTATCAAGTTCAAACTTTAGACTGAGTGTTCTTTTTTCGTGAATAAGATTACTAGCTTACAATAATTTTCAGATTATCTCTCAATATATAAAAAACTCCTTAAATTCCAATAATCTTATTTTATGTTGTCCCGTTCTTCTCTTAGAAATTTTGGTCGTTTATTTATCATTTGGTAATACTTATCTTATTCTCCTAGAATCTTTTTCCTTTTCTTCCTTTTCTTATTTTAAATATTTTGAATCAGTAGTTTGTAAAATAGTATTAGTTCTTGAATGGTGCGTTTAATTTTACAACAACAATCGCGTCCTATCCTTCGTTTTGTAAATGAACTTTAATAACTTTTCTTCTGTTACCGCTATTCCTGAAAAAGATTCGTTTAGTTAGGTATTTTTACTATAAACACAATATGTGCTCGTTCAGTCCTTGAGATCATGTAAAGCAGATAATCGAAATATTTATTCGCAATGTTTAGCACATGTAAAATAAAAGCACCTTTCTCAGGTACTCTTAAGAAAAATATGCTACAAACAGTAGATTGCTTAATTACATAATGAAACTTGTAATTTTATTATTTCTAGGTGGATTCAGCATCTGCCGGAAAGACCTTTATTCTCTAAAATATTCAAATTACAATTCGATAGAAACAGCTATAAATTCCTAACGTTCTGTGAGCGATCCCGTCCAGCAATATATTTTTATTTCAAAGTGCTCATATCCACTTTCAGAATGCTATCCATTTTATCGAAAGGGTTTGCATCAAAAACTTGTTGCTTTCACCGCTCTGAAACTATTGATTTTCGTTCGGCGCCCTCTGAAGTAGACATTTCTAATTTAACTTTATACCTGACATTTATAAAATATTACTCTCCATTATTATCGAAGAAAGTATTTTAATTTAATGACATTTTTAACATCCTGCGCGCTTCCGTAAAGAAGACAAAGAAGGAAGGGGGGGACTATTGTCTGTTTTACTTGTAGCGTTAAGGTTCGTTTTTCATTAGCCTCGTATCGATTGATGGAAAAGCTTAACTACTATATAGTAATCTGATGATTAACGTATGACACAATCAACGGACACAACTGAATAGTTTATGTTCAAGAAAAACTCATCAGGTATAAGACGAAATATCAATCAGATGAAATTTAAAAATAATAACTTAGGTTGAAAGAACCAAAAATATTTTCGATTTTTTTTATTAGTCACAAAGTGAGCAAGGTATAATATATTTCATTACCACTCCGGAAATTAGGCTTTTCCGCTCCGCGCACGATACTTTCTGGTTTGAGGCGTAGCCGAACACCGGAAGTCATGCAAGTACGGAAAAAGCTATTTCTAGACGTGTAATGAACGATATTCTTCATAATACCTCTCTGAAATAAAAACATAAAATTATTATAATTTTATGTAGGTATACAAAATCATGTCATAATGCATTTTGAATTAAAATGTAAGCAAGCGTCAAACTTGCAAGATAAGCAAGACACAGGTATATATATTTATCAAGCGTTGCTATGGAACTGTGTTTGTATGATTTATTGTAATTATTGAATAGGCAGCTAGTTTTGATGTATTTGTGACAAGTAAGGTCAGAAAAAATACAATAATTTTACTTAAAATTAGACTGTTGACGCTAAAATGTGCCAGATTAACTTTGTAGACTGCATCGCTGTATAATTTTAACCCAATTTATTATACTTTATGCTTATTTTGTAAGTAAATAACTGCAAATTTAGCACTTGAAATTAGGGAACGGGAAAAATTTATCCGGAAAACTTTTCCCCGTTCGGCCGCACGGGAAAGACTTACCTTCTTTGCTCTACAGAGACGTCGAAAATGGTAGTTTTCAGAGAGGTATTATGATTTTTTTTTAACATTGTCTTATACAAATTTTCCAACTAAAGCTCTGAAACTTTCCGCTGGAGTATAAAGATACCCACAATTTTCTTATGTATTACTCGAGGTTATGGAACTTCTGAATAAATTCTTTGACTACGGAAATATTTCGCTTTCAAACTTATCTAAACAAAAGTGTATTCCACTTATTTGTACAGCAGTTTATATTTCTATATAAGGACCTATTATTTTCTACATACTTAATTTCCATTTTCAGGATGTGAATACAAATATGTGTAATGTTCTAATTTGTTTTCTTTTTTTTTGTTTCTTCTTGTAATAAAATGTTCGTCCGCAAATTTTTTTCTAAAGTACATCAGACAAGATTTAATTTCCAGAGCATATTTGAATATTTATCAAATCAGTGCGCAGGTAAGATCACAAGAACCAAGGATGGAACTAATACAGTAGACATAAGAAGTAGTTCATGACTGAATACTTCCAGTCAAGGTGGTTCCTAGGTTTAAGAATTGTGTACCGACAGCCCTAAAATTTAAGCCTTAGCTTAGCCTTACCTACTAGATATGCGCTCATAGTACCAAAGCTTGTGACATCATAATTAGCATTATTTGATTTTTTAACTTAATATATATTTAGTAAAGATCACGTTCTGTACAGGGTGGCTCGTTTTCGTGTCTATGTATGGGAAACTCGAAAACCGTAAGAGATACAGTGTCGGTCAAATTAAGGCAAAATTGCGCATTTAGGTGCCTAACAATATGCCGTTTAGAAAGTTTCAAAATTCCGAGTATTTCCGGAGATATCCGGAAAAAACCGAAATTTTGAAAAATCGTTTTATTTTTCTCCTGTGCTTATTTAAAAACGGATTTTAAATTGAATTGCACTTTTGCATTGCCACTTTTTCCGCTCTATCCAATGATGTTATCCAGTTTGAAATCCGACGTTTCTTCTTCAAGGGATCATCATCAACTTTATTTTTTTAAATACGAACTGTAATTTTTATTAACGTTTTTTAGATGGTATTGACGTTGTTAATATGAGTATGTGGTTTTATTTTTTGTTATTCTTTTTTTTAAATTTTTATGATGTTTTTTTAATTTATATATTTTGCTTTGGCGTATTTTTAAATAATTTAAGTTAGGTACTTTTGAAATTTTTATATTCTATAAAAATATTTTATTTTGTCTTTTATATTAAGTGGAAAATTGGAGCCCGTATTAAAAATAAAAAATAGTTAAATTATTTTTTACGAGAATATGGCCATGAACTATTACTCAAACAAGTTGCTTAGTGCAAAGTTAAAATATTTTCAACTTTTAACCAATTAAAAAATTTACTTATTTATAGAGAACATGAACAATTTATAATCATACAACGTGATACTATAGGCACTTTGATGGAAAAATACACCTATTGGAATTTTGCCTATTAATTATTATTATTTTTTTTATTTATATGCAAAATTAAAATAAGTGTATTTTTCCATCAAAGTACCTATAGGTAGGTGATACTATAGTATCACGCAGTATGAACATAAATTGTTTATGTTCTCTATTAAAAAAAATTATTGGTTAAAAGCTGCAAATATTTCATCGTTGCACTAAGCAACTTGTTTGAGTAATAGTTCATGGCCATATTCTCGTAAAAAAATATTTTTTTGTGCGGAGATTGTTTTACTATTTTTTATTTTTAATACGGGCTCCAATTTTCCACTTAATACAAAAACCAAAATAAAATGTTTTTAAAGAATATAAAAAGATCAAAAGTACCTACTTTAAATTGTTTAAAATTATGTCAAAGCAAAATATATAAATTAAACAAAATAATAATAAAAAATAAAAAAAAAAAAACATAAACACATACTCATATTAACAACGCCAATACCATCTGAAAAACGTTAAAAAAATTTATGTTCGTATTTAAAAAAATAAAGTTGATGATGACCCCTTGAAGAAGAAACGTCGAATTTCAAACTGGATAACATCATTGGATAGAGCGGAAAAAGTGGCAATGCAAAAGTGCAATTCAATTTAAAATCCGATTTGAAATAAGCACAGGTAAAAAATAAAACGATTTTTAAAAATTTCGGATTTTTCCGGATATCTCCGGAAATACTCGGGATTTTAAAACTTTCTAAACGGCATATTGTTAGGCACCTAAATGCGCAATTTTGCCTTAATTTGGCCGACACTGTATCTCTTACGGTTTTCGAGTTCCCCATACATAGACACGAATTCGAGCCACCCTGTACAGTAAAATATTGTTTTTTAATAACAGGTTGGGAAAAATCTAATATCATAACATTTTCGGACTCTAAAGAGCTTCGCGTATCTCAAACAATTACCAAAAAATTAGAGAAAAACACGTTAAAAACACATTTCGTCAAAATTGTTACCTTATCGAACCTATAATATCTTTTAAATATAAAATGGTTCCTTTCTAGAATGTGTTGAAAAGATTTTAATAAACTTTGGGTAGGCTTCGCCTTCAACTTATATAAACCTTACATACGCTCCTATACTTTCACAAACCTTGGGTATCTCCAAAGAATATTATATGCTATTGTAGTAGAATATTATTTGGTATTACTTAGTTTAGTTTAGTGCATTTCAAAAACTTTCTCTCAGGGTATTGCCAAAAAGCTGCAACCAGAGATTTCCATATGTAGTATTTTTCAAAGTATGAAAACTTTTAAATTTGTTGTTAGCGATTTTATTAGGGATTATTTTAATGCAACCCTCAAAACATAAACATAGTTTTGGATGTTATAAACTAATACTTTTGTTTACATCATGCATAAAATACATTCCTGCCCAACTATTTTTTTTTCAGGCTAAGTTATTCTTATAATTTAAGCAAACGATCATTGAAAACCGGAGCTAAATATCTGTTTCGATTACAAAAATATTTCACTTTAAATTTACGTGAAAAAAAAAAACGTTGTCCAACTTTTTGGCCCAACAAATTATAGATCTGTACTAATACATGTTACTTATATAAATATATAGTTTTGATACTTATAAAATTATTGATTTCTGTCTACTGCTAATTAGCCCTATTTAGCATTAAATTTGAATGTTTGCAAATCTGGTGTTTATTAAACGGAACCGCTAGGCAAATGCAAATACATATATGTTTGTATTATAAACATAAATTTCTAGCGCAAAGGGAACGAAAATTCATGGATTTTATTCTGCCTTAATAGTGCTATGAACATGGGTAATATATTTAATATGTAAGTACACCTAACACCTAACAGTGAAATAGATCTATTGGTTGGTTAAATTATTTTATTTCAATTATGATATTTGTTTAAAAAATTGAAAAATATTAAGTATATTGGTATATAGGCCTCAGCTCTCAATTATTGAGAAATCCAATTTCAAAACAGTTTATGCAGTGATTGACTTTAAGTTTTAAAATCTAGAATAACAATATCAGTACTGGAAGTTGATAGTTCCTTTCGAGCCATAATGATACTTTTCAAATAACTAAATACCAATTCTTAACGAGGAGATGACCGAAAATGCTAAGGTCAAACATACCAGATACACCAAAGGAGAAACCAAAACTAAGTTTCATCTTAGAACCAAACCTAATGGAGACATTAAGTCTAAGGGCCACTACCTTCATCTCAGATTAGTTACTTTAATCGCTCGCTAAAATTAGTCATTGTATTGAATGGTATGACAGTAAATAGATGTGGTATATTCAATATACTGATTAATTTAGCAGTGACTATTACTCTTACATCGTCCTTTTAACACATCCATGGGGATAAAACTTGGATGCCAAATCCAGGATCAGAGACAGTAAAAGTAGTTTGAACCATTGTCTCGGAA
>JAEQML010084816.1:0-10018 GCA_016904865.1 Pissodes strobi | reverse complement strand
CTAACTCATTTAAAAGGGTTTTACGATGGACAACGCGCATTTGGAATTTTTTTTTTATGGCAGTGGCACACACACTAAAGGTAGATCCTATGGCGCTCGACGAGCGGTGTGTGTGCGAAGATGTTGATTGACACGGTTCTTGAATATTTGTAGGTTGTAATTAGTGGGAAACAGATGTCCTGGAAGTGAGTTCCACAGTGATGCAGTGCGCCAGACAAAGGAGTTCTGGTAAAGCGATGTTCTAGGTGTTTCTAGTTGTACGACGAACTGGTGCGCTCCTGCCGTCTGTCGGGACTGCCTGACAGGAGTTGCCAGGGGCGGGATTATGCGGGCCAAATCCTGGGAACATCTGCCGTGAAAGTATCTGTAAAACAGAGACATCTCGGCCACATGTCCGCGATGTTCCAGACTATCCGGATTCCGGATCAACTCCGGATCGCCGACGAGACGCACAGCCCTCTTCTGAATGGAATCCAGCAGCTTTAGGGTATGCTTTGGTGCGGCACCCCAGATATGTGAGCAATATTCTAAGCACGGTCTTATTTGCGCTTTGTACAGCAAGAGCAACTGCTGCGGTGTATAGAGTTTTTTGTTGCGAAATAGCGCACCAATCTTCTGGGAGGCTGATTTTGCGATGTTAGCAACATGGTCATGCCATGACATATTGCTGTTGACCGAGACACCCAGCAGCCCGATTGACGAGGATGAAGAAATGGTCGATCCTGCCATAATGATGTCAGGGCCCGCTGTATTGGCCCTCTTAGTAAACGTTGCTGCTTGGGTCTTTGCTGCATTGAACTGGACCAAATTTCGTTCGCCCCAAGTTTGAACTTTCTCCAGGTCTTGATTAATTGCTGTAATCTGCTCCTGTCTGCGGTGATGAGTCTCAGTCGCTGGTAAGGGTTTTTCTGATCTAAAGTAGGAGACAAGGGTACTGTCATCTGCAAAACTGTAAACAGGATTATTCGTTTCGATCAGCAGGTCATTAATATAGATGAGGAACAGAGTTGGTGAAAGTATTGCGCCCTGAGGCACGCCCGCGTTGATGGTGAATGTGTCCGAGATGTGTCCATCGACTGCAACGTGTAGGGATCGGTTCTTAAGTGATAATAGATCTGCGTTGCTTAGGAAACCTTTAAATATACAAATATCTGTCAATTTAATTCTGTGATTTGATTTATGTGTCACTTTTTTCCCGGGGAAAAAAGTAATTTCATAAAAAGGGATATTTTGTTACCTGGCAACCGATATAAAATGTCAAACGTTTTTCCCGTCACAGAAAAAACAAACTTTCGGGAACTTTAGAAATGATCAAAATTGATCTAAACGCGGGAGCCCTTACAAGTTTTTCATATGGTGCTTTATTTGATTTTTGAAATATTTTGCGTTTTCCTAGATACACAATAAAAACATCCAAACTTACCACCCTGTACATAAAAAAAATTTGAAGATTAGGTTTAACGAATGGAAGTTAAATAAATATTCCAAAAAAATAAAATGAAATAATTCCGTACTTTCTAGACGTACTTTCTAGTCTGTCCAATTATTTATCCTGATTTGAAATATTTTTTGTCTTTAAGAACCTGTTCGTCTGCAATAATCACTAATTAAGACGACTACATTGCACTAATGCAACAGCTGGATTTTTGCTATTTTTTATATAGAAAGAAACAAATTCACATTTTTTTATCTTCAAAAAAATCATGCATCATCATTCAAGACGTGTCAAAACTAAGTAATAAACATGTTATTAGTAACATAATTAAATAAAATATAAAACGACTGATGACATGACGAGGATGCATGATCAACTAAGTAAACGTTTTATAAAATAAAAAAATATATTCGTAATTAATAATATGCAACTACAAACTAATGAACATTCGAACATTTTTTTTCCTTATTGCTATTTATTGCGAGAATAAAATGCTATTGAACCTTTTTACTTATTCCACTTAACCAAACACATGGTCCGTAGTCAGAACTTACGGTTTTAAAATTTTAAAGGGACAACCTACCTGACTGAGAGATGGGTATCTTGTATATCTGAATGTTTTTATTTGGACATATAAGGTTTTGAAAACTTTGGGGTGGAAAGATAAATAGATAATAAATAAAATGTTCAGTATAATTAAAGCCGTAACGAGCTAAACGTTTCACTAATTAAAAAATGAATATTCGTGAAATACAATATTATTTGTAATATTATATTGGGCATCTCAAAAAAGGCTTAGGTTTTTTGTTTATTTTAGATTTGGGGATTTGAATAATTTTTAAAGCAGTTAACTGAAACTTTTGGATAACATTTTTAATTTTAACGCTAGCCGAATTTTTGTAAACCTGCCATTTTTAAGCGGAAGTCATTATTTATTTTATGTTTCTTAAGGAGTATCCTATATATTGTATTCTGCCTTGTAACTGAAATTAAAAATTAATCATATATAGTGCGTTCGGATGTCGATGTCCTATACAGGAATCTCACTAAATGATGTTAAACAAAAGATAGAAAGTCGGTAAAATTAGACCCACCGCTCTATGTTTTTTGGCCATTTGATTAAACAGACGATATACAGTACTTCCCATAAATACAAAAAATACAATTACTCAATTTCGAGCTCGGTTTTTACGAGAATTTTAATACAATAAATAAATAATAGTCAACTTACTTATTTTTAATATGCAGGGAGTTTTTCGATTGTGCTAAAATTGATTTTCATAGAATAGTGGGCGTAACAATATATTTTTTACTTTTCTACTTTTTAAGTTATAACAAAATGTTAGGTTTTCTTAATGAGATACCATGTATAGCCTTTCATAGGTCCACTCACATTTAAATTGTTGCTGCCATATAGTTTATTTATTTATTTTTTATAAATTAGTTTTTTTTGACAAAAATATATTTTTTCTATTTTGGTATCATAAAGAAAGAAGTCTTTTCGATATGCAAAGTAGTGTCGAAAAGAAGCTCTTTTCGACACTACTTTTGTTGACTGATTACTATGATACTAAAAAAATTGTTCAATGCCAAGGCTCACTAGCAAAAATTTCGACACCGTTTTGAATGGGATTCCTAATAATACAGACGTCAAAAGTGGCAAGATGGACGTCCAACTTTTGATAGCGACTTGCATAAATTAATGTTTTTCATTAAAAAACGTGCAAAATAGAAAAAATAGCATAAAATACACGTTTTAAAAGACATTTAGCGCACTCGCACGTTAGGAAACTCCCCGCAAGCGGGTCGTTTCCTAATTTCGTGCTCGTGCGAAAAAATATGGTCTTTTAAAACTATTATCTTAATATACTATACCACTATTCTATATAAACTGTAAAATCATTATTATATGTTGTTAATCATTTTATTGACATTTTATAAAAGACGAAAAATAATTAAAACAAAATTGTTATCTGTAAAAATATATTTTAGAAGCCATATACTTACTAAAAATAGGGGGTCAGTTGTTGGCCCCCTATTTTCATATTTTTACAACTGTTTTTGTTTTGCTTTTCTCAGAAGCTGTGACTATGTTAAGGCACTATACCAAATTTGAAATTTATATCTAATAAAATAATCGAATTATTTAAAAAAAAAAGTTTTAAATTTCAAACTTTGCAGGGGATCAAAGTTCGGACATGGTGGTCTAAAATTAAAAATGGCCTTTTAAAAGTCGTATTATTTTTGTCTAACGAATATATGGTTAACGAGTTAACAAAATTGAAATTTGAGCTGAACTGTCAAAAGACATAAAGAGTGTCCCTGTGAAAAAAAAAACCTAACTTTTTGTTTTAACTCAAATAGTAGAAAATATAAAAAAAAACATATTGTTACGCTAATGAATGGCTAAGTAAAAATCTATGAACATGTTTAATTTATACTTTATTCTGTCTCTAATAATACAGGGGCTTACTGAAATTGGAAAAATAAAAAAAAACTGTCTTTATAATAAAAACAAAACAACTTGAGTCACTATAACTGACTGTTTACGACATTAAAATTGTCGTAAAAAATCGAGCTCGGGATTGCGTAATCGGATTTTTTGTACACGGTGATCATTTATAATGGCCATATTAACTTATTTGTTTTTCGCATTACAAAAAAATGTTAAATAAAAAAGTTGTGCAGAATAATGTAAGCTGTTTGCAGAATACATTTATATATATACAAGGAGTTGCAGAAATGAGTGACAGGTTAAAGTTATATTTTTTTAAATGAAATACCCTGTATATTATTAACTTTTCGGGATCTCCTAAGAATTCTGAATATTTTTTCTATAACATGTCCTATACCTAAATGTAATAGTTTTCGACATATACGCATTTTAACTATAACTCTATTTCGAAATGATGCAAAGTAATAAATCATTTTCTGATGGCTGATACATAGGCGTACATAATTACGTACATATACGTACATATTTTAAACGTTTACCTGTCCTAATACTCGGACTTTCCCAGCATTATATTTATCACACTTAGGTTTTTTTATTACTATTGTAAACATTCGAATTTGACGATTTTTTGTATGCATACCCTAAAGTTTAAGTAATTGTAATTTTTCAGTTATATTTGTTCTTCCGAAGAAGACACAGTGTGTTTGTTTCATTTCATAGTTTCAATTAAAATGGCTAATTTAGTTTTCTCTCCAGTGAAACGATCGAGCAAATGTCCATTTTCTGTTAACGAAAAGAATATTATTCTTAATGTATATGATGCCCTCAAACATCAAAATCCTCTGTATAGCGTTGATACTGTGGTGGAAATGTGTTCGCAAATGACGGGTGTTTCAATATATATATTAAGGTGTGAACGAAAAAGTGGAGCTGTAAACCACCTATACCATCTTCAGGAAGAAAGACGGTGCCTATGGATGAAGACTACAAACTTATAATTAGAAGAACAGTACATTCCTTTTATTTTAATAAGGAAATACCAACCATCGACAAAATTTTAGGAGCCTTGAAGCAAGACCAAAATATGTCTCCAACGATAAGAAGGAAGAAATTGTGGACAACTTTAAAACAAATGAATTTCAGCTGGGAAAAACAAAGCAGAAAATCGCTCCTGATCGAAAAAGATAAAATTATTTGCTGGAGGAGACATTACTTAAGACAGATAAAGCAGTTTCGAAGTGAGAATAGAAAGATTTATTATCTGGACGAAACATGGCTTAATGAAGGATATACGGTTGGGAAGATTTGGCAAGACAAAAATATTTCAAGTTTTCGTCAAGCATTCTTAGAAGGCTGGTCCACCGAACTAAAACCACCATCTGGGAAAGGAAAGCGACTGATTATTACACACCTTGGAAGTGTTGATGGTTTTGTTGAGGGCGGTTTGTTAATGTTTGAGTCAAATCATTCTGGCGATTACCATGAAGACATGAATGGCGATGTGTTCGAAGAATATTTTGAACAAATGTTAGATCTCATTCCACCTAATTCTGTGATAGTGATGGACAATGCGAGTTATCATTCCAGAAAAGTTGACAGAATACCAACTAATTCATGGAGAAAAGCGGATATTATTTAGTGGTTTAGACAGAATAACATACAATTTGATGAAAGTATGGTGAAAAAGGAACTGTTGTCCATAGTGTCCTCAAATAAAGCTCGTTTCACCGAGTATGTAGTTGACAAAATTGCACAGAACCGAAATATTACTATTCTTCGTCTGCCTCCGTATCATTGCGAATTAAATCCCATTGAACTTGTTTGGGCCCAAGTAAAAAGTTATGTAGCAAGGAGAAACTGTAACGCTCAGTTCCCAAACAAATACAAACCTAATTTACATAAATATACAAGTTTACAATAATCTCCAACTTCACAAAAATCTCCAAGTTCACAATCGGTGGTACAGCCTTTAGTGCAGGAACAATGGCGGCCCCCAGCTTTTAGACAGTGGAGAAGGGTCGTGGTGAGTTATAATGCCTGAGCGCCACGCGGTTAACTTATCGCCATGCCCTGATGCTGGATCTTCAGTGAGATTCGACCAATAACCACGAATTGCTCTCCTCCCCGCTGTAACCTATTGAAAAACTTGGAAGGGGAAATAAAAAGAAATATCACCCCAATTAAACAAAAATAACAAGTGTATATTCCGTATTGGTGACTATACTTTTGAATTAAATAAGAAAAATAATTGCTACAAGAAGAATTTCTTGTATATGTAGCTATGACAATTAATATATAAATGTTTGCTAAAGATGGAATATTAAAAGTAACGGTTTAATGTTAAATAGTACTTTATGTTATAACTACGGCGCCCTATAAATACGAATACGTGATCACGTGTCGTTTACATGCCCTTGATTGGTGTTTTCAACCTATGCGGTACAAAAATATGATAACTTCTTCTACTTCTACACTCTAAATAACTCTAATTCAATAAGCGAGAAGTTATCGTGCTAGTTTCAAAAATATATATATATTATACGACGCTGGGAAAAAAAAATAAAACACGCGATCAAGACTACGCTGAAATGAATTAATAACACGCCAAAACTATCCGGATTAGCTGGATAATCCAGTATACATATGCTAACTATTGAGAATAATTCGTTACTCCCAAATAACTTGAAGGTAGCTATCTTTTAAATCAAGTCAAACCATTAATACTTTCATTAAGCAAACTCATCTGAAACTTTAATTTAAGTCGCCCTAAATCACCAATCAAATAAACACAATAATAAAATGAAATAAAATAAATGTCCCAAAATACACTATATAATATCCTAAATTAAGACTTATCTGATAGGTTATCAAGCCAACAGTGAGTTCATCCAGGATCTAGGTGTTCGTCGAATCACTGGAGCGTCAAGGTCGAGGAGACACACTCCGTATGCGTTGACTCTTGAATCAGATAGCGAGACACGCAGTGAATTGACGGTTACTCCGAAACCACGTGTTGTCAGAGGAGTCTCAGTATGCAGTCTTGAAACCCAGGTAGGAAACCGGATCGTAAGAGGACAATGGAACCAATACAGGAAAATCCAAGACTTGAAACTCCAAGAATTGAAAATCCAAGAATTGAAAATCCAAGAATTGAAAAACCCCTGAAACAAATAGGGCAAATTAGCACGGTGATCAAGCCAAAATATGAAGGAAACAGGTACGGAACCTCAACAAATAACAGATCAAACCAATATCTGTATCAAATTTACTCAAACAACATACCTTTAGATGTTAAACGGGGTTCAAGTGTGTGGCAGCTCTCGAAAATCAAATCCCCAAACGTGGGTGCAGGTGGTCGAATCTACAAATCTTCCTTCATCTACAATCATCCATCAGACGAGAAACCATCGACGACCACAATCCTGCTCAAGGGCTTCGTTGAATAATCCCCTAACTAGGGCACTGTATATTTCACACTAAATATCAGTATCTCAACGAAAATTCCCAATTTCGAGAGCTCGGCACTGAAACCTACTGGTTCCTTCAAGATCACATAAAGACTAAATTGGCTTGCTCCGAAATGACGAGGCTAGCAGAATTAACATCGCGCCGGCCCAACATACTATGTTGCCAGCAGCGTCCCCATTTGTGACAAAGTACTAGAAAGTTATGATGTCATACTACCGGATTCGCCAAAACAAGCGCTAAAGCGACTCATTATCGGAATGATTTAAATCAGTTAGAATCTACTTTTATATGCTTGGTGGGAATATATAACCCACGCGTTATGCGGCAGTCAAAAATTACAATCAACACGCGCCACTAATAGCATTATGCCAAACAAGGCATTAACTTGGCAACCGTGTCGACCGTGAAGACCACGCGCTTGTCCAGAAAGCTGTCACTTATACCGCCAAAATTATCCTCCACAGATTATGTGAAACATAGACCAATTTCCTTCGGGTCGCTAGAATCTACTCCGAGCTGAAATATTATCGAACTTTAATAATGGAGAGTTCGTGTAATACTGCGACAATATGCGAGCGTAGAGGGCTAAAAATTGATACTATCCAGTATAATCAGCAAATTCAAGCGTATGATAGCTAAATCCTACAATAAATGCAACGCGAATTAGAGTGGTTCTCGAATCGATATCGACGGAGGGATCCGATGCGCTTTCCACCGGTCGTGTAGTCTATGGTTTAAAACCGGAGTGACATGACATACTTCTAACAAACGTCAATGTTTCATTTCCAAAACCAAAATATTCCCTAATCACCTAAGCAAAACAATATATTATCAAATATAAATCAATGAGAAAATTACCACAGAATGACCATCAAGTGTACAAAAAGTAAGTTATACTTACAGTGTTAGATATCCCTAAATAACCTTAAAATATAACTCGGCATGCATTATAGTCCAAACTCTAATTACTCGGCTAATCTGTAAACAATCTATCACTGTTGTTTTATTTTAGACACAACCCTCCAAGAAAGCTGAAATATATTCTTGATTCCAAAATACCTCGAATCAGCAATTAAAAACCATAATTAACAAGGCCGAATACAGTGGATGGCCATCAAGGTGTATTATCGAACTGAAATAATGAAAACAAGCCAACTGATTAGAAGAAGGGTTTCTTTCTCCATTTAGAAAGACAGCATAATAGGACAAAACCAAGGGGAAAATACCAATATACAACGAAGCTTTGTGGTTCCAGCTGCAACAATATATCGTGTGTGTAAAGTTAATTCGTTCAAAAGAAAGCATGTGCATTTGATATATTATAAAGACATAAATATGAACTTGCTTTAGAATACCTAGTTTAATGGATTGGGTTCCATGCTTTTCCAATACTAGTCCTATTGTGGTGATTATCTAATTTTTGTAGTCTACTTTAATAAATAATATGATGTTTGATTATTTTCCCTCCAGAAATAGATCAATTTTAATCGACTCTGGTACCACATACGTAAATTTTTATTTTGGTCCTTCGCCATTTCGTCCAGAAAAAAAAATAAATGCGTATAGTTAATCGGAGCCCGCTACAAATCACGACGTTTAAAATGAAAGATGTTAAAATTATCTTTGAGGAATCTTTAAAAAATGTCGATTCTGAAAAATGGCGTAAGTGTATTGAGCATGTTATAAAAGAAGAAGAAAAAATGTGGAAACTAGACCATTTAATTGACCTAATTGTAGAGCCTTTAATTATATCCTTGGAACATGACGAAGATTCGACGGATTTTTCTGACGACGAAAATGATATACCATAGTTCTCTACATAACTGTTTCCACAAAATCGCAATTCTTATACCTTATTATATAAATATTATATGTGATAAAATGTTACAGTAATACTAACTGTTTTTGAATATACATAAATAAGTGAATAAATAAAAGTACTTAGGTAAAACAGGTATTTTAAATTAAATACCCAAACGTACGCTACTGCAGGTAGAAAATGGCCCCTTTGCTAATAAAGCCTATTGTTTGCAGCGGGATTGCCATACAAAACAGGGTGGAATGGTTAAAATATAATACAGCAGGCTATAACAGCTGTGGCTAAATATTTAGAAATCACAAAAATTTATTTGACCACTCTGTTAGCGTTTTGCATTTATAAGTAGGTTTTATTACTCAAAAATAAATATTCTAGATTCCAGTTCTTAGGTGGCCGTGAATTAGGCAACTACATTACGAGGCCACTATTTGTCGTTCCACGTAAAGCGTGGTTGGGCATTGCCCTTTTTATAATTATGTTGCCTTTTAAAATGTGACTTTTGACTTTTTGATTGTGATTTGACCATTGTTTGTTGGTGTTGTTTGTTTACTCTTCGTCGATATGTTCTTCAGGTCCAATAACAAGTAACACTGATGATGGCTTAGGCCCAAAGCGCTCTGTTATGCTTTTATAAGAAGTCCTTTTGGATTAAATTTTGCATTTTTGCATGGAATACAAAGTGTTTCATTTGGTAAAATTTCTTAAAGGCTCATTAGAATCGGTTCAGAAACAAAAAGTTATGGATGATTAAAATTCATTAAATTATTGAAGTGCCCGTTTTTCGTGCCGGTCAGTGTATAATTGTCAGTTCGGTAACACCGTAGTTAGTGACGCGTCACTC
>JAEQML010084815.1:0-10019 GCA_016904865.1 Pissodes strobi | reverse complement strand
TGTGCTAGGAAATTAAAAAAAAATCCGAAAATACGTTATTGGATTTAGGACAGAAACTCTTAAAATTTAAAATCCAGAGCCATATTTAAAAAATAAAGTTGATGAGGGTGGCTCGGTAACAAAACGTCGGATCTTAAATTTAATAAAGTCATTTTTTAGAGGGGAAAAAGTGTAACTTTTATTTCAAAATATTTCTTCAAATAAACTCAGGAAAAAAAAAACGTTTAGTCAAAATTTCGGTTTTTTTCGGTATTTCCGCAACTTTGCCTCAATTTAAATGACCTCCTATCTCTTACGGATTCCAAGACCCCCTTGCATACACTCGAATTTGTAACACCCTGTATTGCGCCTATACCTTATATTTACTAAGGACCTCGCACAAAAAGATAGGAAAAGTGGCCCCCGGTCAAATTGGTACGAAGTAGTTCTCGTGATCCTGATCAAAAGTCTTCATGGACACAAAAAAACTATCGAACGGTTTCCGAGATATGGCGCTGGAATTCCGCCATCTTGCATTTTAAATAGGTCCTATGTTAAAATTTCTATAATAGTTTTTAAAATAATTTAATATATAAAATCAATGTGCCATTATGAAGACTTTTGATCAAGATCACGAGAACTACTTCGTACCAAATTTTCAAACGATTTGACCGGGACCACTTTTCCTATCTTTTTGTGCGGGGGCCTTTAATGATAACCATTTTTAGAAGAAAAAATATGCAAAGCGATGTAATAAATGTAACTAAAACTGAAGCAAGTCCCAATCGAGATTTCGGAAGGTAAGTTTTATTTATTGACAAATGAATGTTAAATAATTTCAATACCAATAAAAATTATTTATTTAAGGAAATCCACGAATATTGTGAAAAATGCATCACCTGATTTGATTATTGAAAGGGAGCCTAAATCGACTGTTGATTGGTAATTTTAATGTTTTATGTTATAATTTTGCTTACTTTTTACTCAAAAAAGTCGATTTTAGCATTTCAGCTAACATAAAAAAAGAAGGCGTTGCAGTAAGAAGAAGAATATTTGACGTTTCACACTTGTTTTCACAAATATTTGGAAACAAACTTTCACCATTCGATTGTTCCATTGCTGATATGGAGATTGTTGCGGAAAAACGATTTGGTTTACAAAGTTTTTTTTGTTTAAAGTGCAAAATGTGTGGAATTAATCAAGAAATTTCTACCGAAAATACAAACAATTTGGAACAAATTTCTATCAATTCTGCTCTAACACTAGGAGCCGTATCATCGGGCATAGGATATGCTCAGTTAGCTGATATTAGTGCTGCAATTAATATGCCAATGATGTCGGATAAAACATATGGGAAATGTCACGAAGAAATTTCATCCATAATTTGCGAGACCATCCATGGAAGATGCAGCTAACGAAGAAGCTGAAATTGCTAAGAAAAATGGGCATCTCGATGAAGATGGAATACCGTGTATTACAGTTGTTGTTGATGGTGCATGGTCTAAGAGGTCTTATAATGTGAATTATGATGCTCTTTCTGGTGTAGTAAGTTTATATTATTACTCAGAAAATATCTTGCTAAACTTATTTTTTTTAGGGATGTATAATTGGGTTTGAAACTGGCAAAATTTTATATCTCGGTATCAGAAATAAATATTGCACGGTTTGTGCTAGAGCAAAACATAAAGAATTGGAAATTCCAGAGCACGTATGTTTTAAAAATTGGTCCGGTACGTCGACTGCAATGAAAAGCGACATAATCGTAGAAGGGTTTAAAGCTAGCTTGTTTACGCATAATTTAAAATACACCGAAATGATTGGTGATGTGGACAGCAGTGTGCATAAAAAGCTGTTGGTGCATAAGCCTTTTGGAAATTACCTTGTCCAAAAAATTGAATGCAAAAACCATTTGCTAAGAAATTTTTCTACAAAGCTTAGAGAATTATGTGGTAAGTTTTTAGGGTAATTAATATTTTTTTTTGAAGTTATTGACTTCGATATAGAGCTTTTTTTTTTGTTACAGGAAGAAAACGAAGTAATTCAAAAAATTCTCCTGTTTCGCCTATTCTAAGGAAACTGTTGGCAGCTAATTCCCATAGAATTCGAATAGCTATTAGTAAAGCAGTAGCGCATAGAAGGCGTGAAGATGGTACGTTGGATGAAAAATGTGAGAAATTAGCCACCGACTTAAAAAATGCACCTTCTCATGTGTTTGGTGAACATGAAATATGCAACGCCCTTAAATATTTTTCATGTACTAAAAAAGACAATGAAAAAAATTATCTACCTGAAATGAAGGAATGTGGATTGTTCCAAGATATTGAAGTGCGTATTCAACGACTTCTGAATAATACCAGAAGCCTTGTTTTAAATATGGATAACAATTTAGCTGAGCATTATAATTCAGTAGTTTGCAAATTTATTGGCGGGAAAAGAATTAATTAGTCTTTGAGAGGATCATATTCAACCCGGTGCAATGCTGCTGCTATTTCGTTTAATGCAAGCGATAATTATTATTCCGTAATACACAAGGCAATAATTAATAAAAGTCCAAGCTTTTTTACAAAAAAATTTGAATCCCTAAGAAGAAAACGTACAGCTTGCTTAAAAAAAAGACTTTTCCAACAAAGGTGGTCAAAACCAGCGGTTCTGCCTGATAACGATTATGGCCTTATTACCGACAAAATACCCAATATGACAGAAAGCGAATTTAATAATAAAAAAGAAGAATTTTTAAAAAAATTAAACAAAACGCCAGATGAAATTAGTCACTTGGAAGAGATAACAAGAAACCAAGCTAGTAGCCAGCATTGGCTTCAAGAAAGAGCAATAAGAATTACGGCATCAAATTTTGGAAAAATTTGTAAGCTACGGAAAAGCACTTCCTGCGCCAACACTGTAAAAAATCTTCTTTATTCTAATTTTTTTGGAAATATATCCACTAAATACGGAAAAGATTCCGAACTTATTGCTCTCACACAACTAGCAGAATTTCTTAAAATGAAAATTCAAAGATGTGGTCTCTTTATAGATAAAAAAAATAATTTTCTAGGGGCTAGTCCAGATGGAATTATCGGCCAAAATTTTATCGTGGAAATAAAATGCCAGTTCCATAAAGGACATGCCCGTAGAAGAAGGCATATATACAGGGAAAATCAAGTATGCTAAATTAGATCAAAACAAATTAGTTTTAAAAAAAACTCATGAATATTTTTACCAAGTGCAGGGACAACTGGCAATTACTGGCAAGGAAAAATGTTATTTTTGTATTTGGACAAGAAAAAACTTTTTAACAGAAGAGGTAAGATTATTGATTACTCCCAGGTTAAAATACCGAATTATTAAAAAATCTATACAGTGTATACATAAATGAACAAATTCATTATTTAATAATCCAACATGATTTCGGGTATATTTCGGGTTTCTTTTATATCTTAGGGTTTAAATTTTACGACGTGTTAAAATAGTCCATTTTCAAATATAATTTTTGTTAATAGTTGAATATAGATATGGGACATTTTCAAATTCAAATTTGAAATTCAAATTCGTTTATTCATGCCAATACAGTTATCTGCTTATACACGTCAATAGCGTATATAAAATTTAAAATTAAAAAGTTCATAATACAATTTACAATTTAAAATTCGTTGGAAATAAATTCATCTATTGAGTAAAACGCTTAATTTATTAATACATTCCTATCACTGGATTTGTAAGTTTTGTAGTCCATGAAAAAGATACAAAATTTTCTGGAAAATCAAAAATGTAATATTATACAGTGTCTCATTAAAAAAAAACTTCTTAATGAATTACCCTATATACATATAAAATTTGTATGACGAAAATTGCACATTGTATAATTATAACATACTTACCTTACTTAGATACATGCGCGAGGAAACGTTTTGGATCATTAAATAATGAATTTGTTCCATATTTTATATCTTACTGTATATTTTTCAGATTTTCAGGGACCAGAAATTTTGGGATGACATGTTTCCAAAATTAAAATCATTTTATTTCCAATGTTTACTACCAGAACTAATTGATCCTCAACATCCAAGAGGCCTGCCGATAAGAAATCCTCAAAGAGACTTTTAAATAAAGTAAAATATTTATAAATGTATTTCATATTTTCTGGATATTTCCATTCCGGTCGGTAAAAAATAGAAATGTTTAAATATCTTCAAGTTGCGCTTTAAAAATTCGGTTCCTAGCTAGACATTTTTGAGCTTGTGTGTGTTGTGACCAGATTTTTCAGTTTAAGGCTTTATTTAAGTATTCTGATAGTTTGTGCTAACCCGGCAGATATAAAATAATAATGAACTTACCCTTTCTGCTATGACAGGCCTTGTCTCTAGAAGGTTTTGATTCTACGTTTTTTTAAAAATCAAGATAGTGACTAATAAGTAAGTAGTAGTAAGTAATAAATTAAAATAAAAAAACCATTTTTAAACACAAGGTTTTATCTAAATGTTCTAAAAAAAAGAATATAAACTTTAAATTAAATCAAACCCATCGATTTATTACATCATGTATATCATATTATATCATAATTATCATATATTATATGATATAAAAGCTTGGGCGAGATTTACTTGTGTAAATTTATTTTAACAAATACCTAATATATACATTTTTTTTCTTAGAATTACTTGTGTCACGATAAATTTATATAAGTATTGTATTTTTGTTTATTCACAGGTAAATCTCGCGACAAGCTTTTATATCATATAAATTGTATGATGTAATAAATTGATGAATTTGATTTAATTTAAAGTTTATTTTCTTCTATTTAGAGCATTTAAATAAAAGCTTGTCTTAAAAATGTTTTTTATTTTTCTTAGATTTCGTTAAACATGTCTCTTAGTGTTCTTAGTGTTAATTTATTTAATGCGTCATTCTTGCACGGTCATTAGCCTGTGACATGACACAATTTAAATTCAAAATTTGGCTTCTCCTGAATACGGCCTACCAGCTAAAAATACAATAATTTTACATTGTCTTTGATTCTATATAGGAATGCAAATTTTCAGCTTGATATGAAAATTTAAATTTAAGATAATACAGCCCTGTGCCAGCTCAAAAACACGATAATTTTACATATTACATCGTCTTCTGTCCTAAATACTTATGCAAATTTGCAGCTTGATACAATTTAAATTTAAGAATTGGCCCTCCTCCTCCTCAATACAGCCCTTTACCAGCTCAAAAACACGACAATTTTACATTTTACATTGTTTTCGGTCCTATACCTATACGTATGCAAATTTGTAGCTTGATACGACAATAAATTCAAGATTTGGCCCCCTCCTCCTAAATACGGCCATGTACTAGCTCAAAAATACGATAATTTTACATTGTCTTCCGTCCTATAAACGTATGTAAATTTTCAGCTTCATAAGAATTTATATTCAAGATTCCTAAATACGGCCCTGTACCACGTCAAAAACACAATAGTTTTGCATTGTCGTCCAAACTAAATGTACAGGGTGGCTCGAATTCGTGTCTATGCATGGGGAACTCGAAAACCGTAAGAGATACAGTGTCGATCAAATTAAGGCAAAATTGCGCTTTTAGGTGCCTAACATTATGCCGTTTAGAAAGTTTTAAAATTCCTAGTATTTCCGGAGATATCCGAAAAAAACCGAAATTTTGAAAAATCGTTTTATTTTTTTCCTGGGCTTATTTAAAAACAGATTTCAATTTGAGTTGCACTTTTGCATTGCCACTTTTTCCGCTCTATCCAATGATAACATCCAGTTTGAAATCCGACGTTTCACCTTCAAGGGATCATCATCAACTTTCTTTTTTTAAATACGAACTTTAATTTTTTTTATCGTTTTTCAGATGGTATTGGCGTTATTAATATGATTGTGTTTTTATTTTTTTTTTATTTTTTTTTTATTTTTTTTTTAATTATTATTAATTATTTTTTAATTATATATTTTGCTTTGGCGTAATTTTAAATAATTTATGGTAGTTACTTTTGAAATTTTTATATTCTATAAAAATATTTTATTTTGTGTTTTGTATTAAGTGAAAAATTGGAGCGTATTAAAAATTAAAAATATACATTATACACATATATATTTTATGTTACAATTTTTCATATTCTGGTTTGTTACTTTTTCGTTAATTATGTTTTTGCATTTGCGCAGAAAAATTTTTTCTTACGAGAATATGGCCATGAACTATTACTCAAACAAATTGCTTACTGCAAAGATAAAATATTCTCAACTTTTAACCAATTAAAAAATGTATTTAATAGAGAACAACATTTTATAATCATACTACGTGATACTATAGGTACTTTGATGGAAAAACACCTATTGGAATTTTGCTTATAAATAAACTAGTAATAGTACTGAGTAATAGTTCATGGCCGTATTCTGCCATAATTTTACTATTTTTTATTTTTAATACGGGCTCCAATTTTCCACTTAATACAAAAAACAAATTAAAATATTTTATAGGATATGAAAAATTACCTACCTTAATTTTTTTTAAATCACGCCAAAGCAAAATATATAAAATAAAAATAATAATAAAATAATAAAAATAAAAAAAAATAAAAAAAATAAAAACACATACTCATATTAATAACGCCAATACCATCTGAAAAACGATAAAAAAAATTAAAGTTCGTATTTAAAAAAAGAAAGTTGATGATGATCCCTTGGAGACGAAACGTCGGATTTCAAACTGGATATCATCATTGGATAGAGCGGAAAAAGTGGCAATGCAAAAGTGTAATTAGATTTGAAATCCGTTTTTAAATAAGCCCAGGAAAAAAATAAAACGATTTTTCAAAATTTCGTTTTTTTTTCGGATATCTCCGTAAATACTCGGAATTTTTAAACTTTCTAAACGGCATATTGTTAGGCATCTAAATGCGCAATTTTGCCTTAATTTGACCGACAATGTTTCTCTTACGGTTTTCGAGTTCCCCATACATAGACACGAATTCGAGCCACCCTGTACATGCAAAAATGCAGCCCAATTGGTTGGGGATAGCTGTTTCAAAATTCAGTTGCAAGATTTGACCCAAACCAATACATAAATAGAAGCTTGTAATAAAAGTCGGTATCAACAGAGCAGTTGATATACTACGCCAATGACTTGAGTTAATCTGTCTCGGCTGCGAAATACCGCACGTCGGTCGGCAGCTCGCGCCTCGTACGGAAAACATCACGAAATCTGTAAACGCTGGTCGCTCCGGAGTCCTCTTCTAACAACTATTACCTGTACTATTACATTTTCATTGGTTAGATGTGAACAAATAATTTATTATGGGTGCTAAGTTATTTACGCGCATCATTGTAAAAATTATATAATTGGGCGATTTCAGGTTGGCCAACACATTTTATTTCATGACACACTGAGGAGGACTTTAATATGTGAACGGCATACACAAGGTGTCCGGGAAAATGTGAAAAATCTCCCGGGTTCAAATAGTACACGAAAAAATAACGTGACAACTGACAAGTTTCTATATTTTTTCCCCTCCCTACGGAGGTATAGGCCCCTAAAGGACGCCGCTGGAAATCATTTTTTCTTGAATAACCTCCAAAGTCCTTGACATTAATTAATACAAATTTAGTATAAAGGTCACTTGTAAGAACTCTTTAAAATAGTTGCAACATATTTAGCTTCTTTGGTTTACCAGGGGCGGACAAAATGTAACATCCTAGTGCTTATATTTTTTTAATACCCTGTATGATAAAGTCCCCAAAAAATGTTTGGATAGCTTGAACTTTAAGCTATAAAGAAGTATTCCCTTCAAGAGTGATAAAATAAACCGTTTTTGAGTTGTTATCCAAAAAAAAAAAATACGAATCAGTCGATTTTCTTAATGAAAAATAAAGCATTAATTTTTTTATAATTTTTTTACTCGAAAACGGTTTTATCGATATTGAACAAGAATACTGTTTCTATAGCTTAAGGTTCATGCTACCCGCAAATATTTTTTTGGTCGTTATCATACAGGGTGTTAAGAATATACGCATTAAGCTGTAAACCTGAGTCCGCCATGGTAAATTAAAAAAGCTAAATATCTTTTAAGAGCCCTATTTTAAGGGGTCCCTACTAGTGTTATCATATTAAATTTTTATTAACTTACCTACATCAAGTACTTTAAAAGTTATTCAAGAAAAACCTTAAACCAGCGGCGTCCTTATCTCCGTAGGAAAATAAATATAGAAACTTGTCATGTTATTTTTTCGTGTTCTATCTGAACCCGCGAGATTTCCCAGATTTTCCAAGACACCCTAACTATTTTTTAGACCCCAGTGAAATCTTTCTTTATGTTGGTAATATTCGGTGATTAAACGCGAGTGTAATTCATTAAGTTTAATGTTATTAAAAAAGTACCATATATTGACTGCTTAATTTCTTCTATTCCTGCCCCACAAAAATGTAGTTTCCAATCTTGGTCATTCTCATATAAATTTTTTACTTATTAACATTACCACAATATTACATTTAATTCCTTGGCATTTCACACTGACATGACTGACAATGACAAAAGGTAAATTAGGGTAAAATGTGGGTAAAATATACGAAATGCCTTTTAAAGCTATTTTTTTGCCTCACCAGTAACACAGGGTGATTCCTTACCAAAAAAATCGTAAATGCAAAAGTTGTATTATTTTTCCTTTACTATCTTTTAAGCTCCTTGAAAAAAACAAGTGAGTATCGGAAAGCAGCAAGAAAAAAGCAACATGGGTTTTCTCTAATGGACTACCCTGTATATTTTACGCTAAAAAGAAAAACTTTTCCTCCTGGCGTCAAAATAGTATATTCTGTAACTAGGAGGAAAAGCGAAACATTCCTGGAGGGACGACTGTGGCAATAACTAACACAGGAGTTCAGGAATGTACTTTTCCTACTATTTGCACATGCTACTTTTTATCCGATGGAATTAGAATACGTACTTATAAAAATAGAGCCAAATATTACTCTAAATAAAAACGGTGTTTTAAATTTAAACTCAACATAATATCAAGTTTTGAATCGAGCGAGCTTGAAGTTTATTACGTAACTACGCAAACTACAGCTAAATGTTACTTTTGATAGACGTCAGATCTGACAAACAAGGCGTGTGAATAGGATATAAATGTTACATTCCCGTCCTAGGATGGAAATGTTATATTCCCGGACAGTTATTTTCTATTCCTGCATGTACAGTTATTGCATGTTGCCAAGCAACGAATACAATATACTGGAATCATGAATTTTGCGGTGAGAATACACATCGGAAAGGTGGGTAATTTACTGAAAGAAGGATTTTTCCTGTCTATCCCATTTGTGAAGGATATAATTAATACTTATTGAAAAGCAAGGAGTAATTTAAAACTAGAATTCCTGATTGTTATTTTTGGTTTAATATCCAACCATGAAATTTTGCTAAAAATTTAGTTTTCGATACATTCAAGCAACATTTCTCAGCTCCGTGTCATGTCTCCTACTCGATTACGTACACATGTTTTGTTTTAAAAACGTTGTTATTATAATTTAAAAGAAAATACCAAGGTAATTATAGTAACTAAACTGTAGGTAAAGCAACTCCGTATAAAGAATAATAGTCAGACTTGTAAACATTTAAAAAATATATAATAACTACGTGTCGCCAAGAAAATCCTCACCTCCGTTGTGTTAAATTTGAATTGCTCTTTACATCTAATAGAGGGCGTAAAAAATCTACGTAAATTGTCGACGGGGGGTGCTATTTAGTCTGCTTAGGGACGTATAATAGGATAGATGTGTTGTTAAGTTTTAGTCAGTTTCGTGCATTATTTACATCCACGTGGTAAGTTCGTTATTCAATTTTCTCAAATCCGTGAATGCATATATCTTCTATATTATATAGTTTTTTTTTGTTTTGTTTGGTTAAATTATATGTATTATCTATTTCCTAAAATAGATTCAGGTCGTTGTCTTTTTATCACAAATATTTACAGATATATTTTAGTATTTATGGAAAAATCCTCACCTCCGTGGTCTCTCCTCCGTGGTTAAATTTCGGTAACGGAGGAGAG
>JAEQML010084812.1:0-10019 GCA_016904865.1 Pissodes strobi | reverse complement strand
TTATGGGTCGTCTTGTAACAAATGAAGTGGCTGCAAAATATTCCTTTGCAGAACATAAAGGCAAAAGGCAATAGGTCAGTTTCTAATTTCCAAGGCATTAAAAGGTAAGTATCTTATTTTATTTTTTTCTCATTATAACTGCCATCTCAAAGAGCTGTGATTGTACTTTCAGCAGTTATTCAAGTTCGGATAATTTTCGAATTCAAATTTAAAAATAAAGTGTTTAGTATACACCATAATAAAGAAATATTTTTTTGTATTAAAAGTTTATAGATAACAAAAGTTTACTTTAACCCTTGCTTCAACCTAAAATAGGTCATTCATTAATTTGCACTGATTTTGTGTCACACTGTTTTCCAAAAATTAGCCTTAAGCCTAAGCTTAATAAAATCATAAAAGGAACTAAAAATCTTTTAAAGCATTACTAAGGGAAGTAGAATATCAAATTAACTAAATTAAATTTTTAGATGCTTCTAGAAATGTCAAATCATTAATACATTGTACTGAAAACGATATAGAAAAAAAATCAAGGATTGGCTTAGATATGCTCCAGCAAGAGCACATAAAAACAGAAAGACCCTCCTAATAGGCCAGAAGAGGATATTGAAGAAAATGATTAGTTAATAATAAATCAATTTAATTGTCTATCTTGATATCTTTAAAAAAATACAGGATCAGTAAAACTAAGACTATATTATTCCTTGTTGGAAGGCCCTAGTACACATAATATTATTAAATTTAAACAAGTTAAGAATTACCTTAAAAAATATATAAACTTTTAAATTTAGCAGCAACCTGAATACTTAAACTAAAATACTAGAGCTCATAATACTGACACATTTATTGTCTTATTTAGTTTTTATATGGTTTATTCACCATCAGACTCTGGGGGAGCTTTATTTGAAATGAGTGCAAATCTTTCACACGTGAATTTGTGTCATTTTGACGTCATCAAACATATTTCAAATAGAAACATTCCGATTTAAAAATGACGCAAATACACATACGAAAGATTTACACGGATTTCAAATAAAACCCTCTCGACAATAATTGTCAAATAACAGTCCTAGTGGAATGTCCTAAAAATATTCTATAATAAGCCCAACGTCATCCCTATATTATCCTAAAAATATCCCAAAAAATCTTAAAAAGCTTTTCTCGCGATGCCATGAAGATAACCTTTTTTGTGTCATCTGGATATCCCATGAATATCCCTCTCTGGTTTTTGGATATCCCTAAGATATTTAGTATTATCCTTGGTGGATATCAAATCAAATCAAATCAAAATATACTTTAATGTCATAAAAGTATACATTTTGTTGACAAAGCTTTACTGCAACTAAAGTAAAACAAATAAAAGAAAAACAATGTAGCAAACTATAAAATTACACATACTAGTATCATAAAATATTCGTCGACAGTAGTAATTCTAAATCCTTTTCTGCAAGTAGGCGCTCCTATATTACATGGTAACTTATTAAGACATTTATCTAAACATATACACATCTCAAAACTTAAAACTAAAGACATGCCACGGAGGTAAAAATACATATAGTCGAGCAGTAAAATAAAGCTTAAGTAAACAAACACAGTAAACAAATAAAGGGGTCAACAAACCTCTCATCATAATACTCCATAAGCTATAATAAGCCCCGGGAACAGGTAAAATCCATCTCTCCACAAATGGTGACAATGATAAAAAAATTTTACATGAAAATACAATTAAAATTACAAAGCCTTTGCCGAGAACGCACAGATATCACTGAGAGCGTGTGCTGCGAAATTCGGCTTTAGGTAGAAAGTAAGGGTGCAGGTTAGACCCATACGCACATGTGTGCTTGCATGATCCTGGATGGGATGAGAGACAAAGTCTGCAGAACTCATGGTTCGCTTCAGTATTTATGTAATATTTGCTGATCGTTACACGTTTAAGGTTTATAATCGCTTGCGTTGACCGCTCGCGTTGAGCAGCGCTGAGAGCAGCGGTAGAATTCTCCAATTGAGTAGTAGGCTCTCTCAACAAGTAAATTTTTCACTTTTGTTCTAAACTTCCTTGTGTCAGCAGTTTGCCTCAATTCGCCTGGGAGGTGGTTAAATAGCCTTTTGCCATTAAATATGAATGAATGCGGCCGGCGCGTAGGGTATGCTAGCGAATCATCATTGATTTGGCTTTTATATTTCTAGTGTATTAGACATACTGTCTCCAGAATAAATATACTTGGAAGTGTTAACATTTTTTGTGAGATAAAGAGCGGCTTGCAAGAGTCTCTATTATTTGCTAATAATTGGTCAGAACAAAAACCCCAAAAGCATATACCATATCTTAAATGGGATTCTATGAGTGCAAAATATACATTTCTTACAATGGCAAGATCCAATTCATACACCATAACCCTCAATGCTAAACATCCCCTAAACAATTTAATATTCAGATTATATACATGTTTATCAAATTTCAGTCTTTCATCAATCCCCAAAAACTTGTTCACCTGTACTCCAGTCATCAGAGCAGAATCGAGGTAGACATCGCGGATATTGAAAACCCTCAGGATATCTATAGGATTGTATTGTGTTATGTGGGAATCAGCTATATAAGATGTAATAATGAGTTAGTGGCAATCCAACTAGACCTAGATGAACAAAGATGGCAGCACCATCTAAAATGTAAAAAAGAGTTAGTGGCGATCCCACTATACATGATTAAAAGTAAGGGGCAAGTGGCGCTCCCACTCTGCATAGATAAAAAAATAGGTGGCACTATCACCTAGGTAACAAAGATAAATAGAAACAAAGACATAGAGTGTAAAAATAAGTACACTTCATAGTGGTAATCATGAACAACAATAAGGTTTACTATGTAAACAGTGACTAATTTGATACATGTTTCAATGTCTTTGAATAATAACTATCAACACTAGAGAAAAAAATTACCGTATTAATCGTGGACTATTACGAAAATACTGCTGTAATTTTTGTATTTCTAGAAACATAGGTCTCTGCGGAGCGAGGACGCCCCACTTGCATGATAGCCGTGTTAGCCGTCAGCTGATAAACCAGACGGGGTTCCCAAATGTGCTACGCTGCAGGATAGCCGACCAAGCCGATAAGCGCGAGGGAGATATAATCTGCTGACGAGATGGAAGGCAGTCTTCATCGTACCGTAGTTGTTATTGTACGTTTGACACGACTAACAAATATTTTTGTGAAAAGTATGACTATGGAGTAATTTTTGTAAATGAAAAGTAATTCATTTATATTTATTTGATTGTTGCTTATATTGAGGTAATAGGGAAAACGTTTTCAATAAGTAGCAGAAGAACACATTTGTATTAATTTTATGCTTTATTTCCTCTAAATACTTGAAAAAACCGTACACTCTAATTATATTTTAGTAAAAAAAGATAGGTGGTACTCACCAAAAGTTAATAATAAGCACTTACAATCAGCAGAATCCAATTAATTATAAATTAACTCACAATAACTGATAAGAAAGAAACAACTTTAATATGATTTATAATAGTTCATTTAAGCATTAAATATGATTATTCATACACATTTAGGGCCACTACTTTGAACTTCGATTGGTCAATTTAAACACTCGTTAAATTAATTAGTGTTTTGAATGTGTCAATGTCAGTATGACACTAACAGATGTGTGATATTCTGGATATTCAAAACACTGATTAATTTAAGAGTGACTAATCGGAGTTCAAAGTAGTGGCCCTTAATGTTAACTTAACTCAAATTTAGCGTGGGAAAGAAATAAAATGTACAGAAATGTAAACATGATTAGGTTTAATACATAATCAAATTCATAATAAATTCTATGAAGAAACCTAATACTACTACTACTACACAAATTACATTTCTAATAGCACTCATTGCCAAATACTAAACTAAGACGAATAAAGAAGAAATACAAAGAAACAGAGCCATCGCATACTATGCAGGATGCCAGAGCCCTATGCTCTCAAATGCAAATGTTCTAAACTCCATAATGGTTAAAGAGTTCTTACGGCTGCAGGCAACAAGTTTTAGTCCCTAAGGCCCCTGAAAAATACTGAATTCATAGCTCTTCTTGAATTAGTTCTCTTAATGTAAAAATGATCTTTCACTCGGGTTGGGAAGTTGTGCATGTCCCTATTGTATGAAATATAAGAACAAAGATATGTGGGTAAGAAATTATGTAAAATTTTATAAATAAAAACCATGGTAGAAAAGACAAATTTCTTTGCAACAGGGACCTATTCCAAACAAGAAAGCATACTGCTTATGGGTGTATATTGATTTCATGATAACACAATTAGCATAGCCCTATTTTGTATTTTTTGTACGGCTCCTTTATTATTATTATTATCTAAAAGATATTGTAAACTAGGGCAATAGTTAAAATGAGGCTGAATTATGGTATTATACTCTGTAATTCTGGAATTAATGGATAAATTGAATGCCATTCTTGAAAAAAAGAATAATTTCTTAGAAATTTTCCGGTAAATATAATGGAAATGGCTTTTGAAACTTAAAAACTATCTATAAATCCCAAGTATTTAATTTATAATACATACAAGTATGCTTATTTAATTTATGTTACTAATTCGAGTTGTGTACCATATATTTCTATAGAAACATCATTGAGTCTTGCAACTTATATTTAGTTCAAATAGTCTCGAAACTATTTAAGGACTGTGCCCTGTATCCCATAAAACTGAAGTTTCTTTATTAAAATTTTATGATCAAAGGTCTCCAACGAGCGTCTGAAATCAATACACAATATACAATAAGTGTCCAGCAACAGACTTACTGGCTAGCTTTTTTTGTTGCTATTTTACTTTTTCTTTGCACACCTTCAAGTCGTATCGGAGAAATATTTGATGTATCTTCGCTTGATGTAGACTGCGAAGTAGAGGATTTATTACCTTGTATATCTGCAGTTGATGTACCTGGCCATGTTAAAGCAGTAAAATCAGACACATGCTTATTTCCTGGGCTTCTTTCTACTGGCTCCATCGTTTCACCTAAAAAGAAAAGAAGATACTTACTTACAGTATTTATTTATTTATTTACTTTCATTTGCAATGATTATTGAATGTACAAAGTATAACCTTTATTTAAAAATGTATTTCTTTATAATATACAATTATTAAAATTCAAACTGTTTTGATATGTAGAAAGTTTTTTCCCCAGTTGTATATTCATTAAGTGATCGAATCACCTGTAAGTGCCTGCGCTGTTTCTCTTCTAATGTAAAACACATGAAAAGAAAAAAGCACCCAACAAAATAATTACACTGATACTGGATATGACTACCCCAACTCTCCCCCCCCCCCTCTTCCATCGTGTCACAATACAAATTAGGTACATCATTTCCTAATTTATTTAAGAACGACCATAAAATTATCACTATTTTTTTCAATATATCTTACATTTTTTACTTAAAACTTCATTCTAGGCATGATTGATAATAAGTTAAATATCTTGGGTGCCAAATAACCTATAAATTTCATAATAATCTGAGTGTTCAACTATGAAAAATACATTAATAGAACCTCACAGTCACACGTTTTATTGTCCATTAGAATGGACATCAGGTCTAAAGTACAATATTTCAGCTTTCTATGACCCTGAAAATCCAAAGGATGCGGAGACACTACTATCATTTTTGGATGATGACGAACTGGAAAAGGAATGTGAAAGAGTCTTGGACCATCTAGGGCATTTTTCCGACAAGGAATATGACAGTGACCAGGAAATTGAAACACCATCAGATGAAATACCAGTTATCCAAGGGTGGCAGGTAGTGATATCCAGCCTATACTTCAACCATCTTTATCGCGTTACCGAAAACAGAACAGAACGAAAGAAGCAAAAAAATGGAAATAACCAAGAAATCGGATATAAACTGAAAGAAAGGATCTTTTCTAAAGTAAAAATTTGTAACGGAAAACACACGAATAGAAATTAATAAAAATTCTCAAGATAATTAGGTACCATATCCTATTGATATATTTCTCGATATTTACCCGATGACATATTTTCCAAAAATGTCTGAAATGACAAACATCTACGCCCTCCAACAAGGTAAAACCTTCAATGCATGCAATAGTGAAGAAATTACGTTTTTTTGGCCTTCACATTATTATGTCTTGTCTGAGGTACCCAAGCGTACGCATGTACTGGGATAAAACTCTTCGTCAGAGTTTTTTTATGACACCATGAGCAGGGACCGTTTTTTTCCAACTGCGTACTAATTTACATGTTAATAATTTAGAAAGACTAGCTACCAACGACGATAGGATATACAAGGTAAGACCGTTATTTGATAGTATTAGAAAAATATGTCGCGAGTGGAAAAAATTTGTGTGTTGATGAGCAAATGGTACCATTTACTGGAAAACTCTATTATACAATACGTAAAAGGTAAACCTTGCCCGTGGGGTATAAAAATATTTGTGTTGTGTGGTAGCAGTGGTCTGCTTATGACTTTGTTATTTATCAGGGATCTACCACAGAACTTGACAAGCAAATGTTAGAGAGTTTTCCGTATTTTGATAATTACCTTACCACCTAGAATTTGCTAGAAATTCTTCGTCAGAAAAAAATACATGCGGTCGGAACTGTGAGAGTCAATCGTTTCAGTAAACCGCCACTAACTCAAGAGAGTTTTTCTAAAAAAAGACAGAGGATACAGCGAAGAGGTCATAAGTGAAGATGGTATAGTTTTATGTAAATGGCTGGTTAATAGATCTGATCATGGGATCTAATTTTGTAGGCAAAGGAGACGAAGATAAGGTAAAACGTTTGGATAAAGCGGGGAAGGGTTATGTAGAAATAAATCGCCCAGAGGTTGTCAAGCTCTACAATAGTTGCATGGGCGGGGTGGATAAATTGGATCAGATGGTTAGTCATTATCGAATTTTTATAAAGTCAAGGAAATGGAGTCTACTTATAATATTTCATGCAGTAGATTTAGCATGCACTAACAGCTGGTTAGAATATAAAAAGATGCTGAAGCTATGGGAGTATCCAAATATGATATTATAGATTTTGCTACACTTCAAAATGCAAGTAGCAGAGGGTTTGGCAAGGCAAAATCAACCTGTAAACCTAAAAAAGAAAAGTTGGGCGACCTTCTTCCAGTCCACCAGTTTCCCGTATCCTACTCAAAAAGGCAAATACTGAAGTGAGGCTCCTACACGAAATTTAGATAGCCCACATGGACCATATGCCAGAAATGGACAAAAATAAAGAAGCAACAAGATGCAAATAACCTGGCTGTAAAGGAAAAACTCATGTTTACTTCATCAAATGTAAAATTTATCTCTGTTTTGTCAAAGATAGAAATAGCTTCAGAAAAAATCATCAATAAATATCTTATAATAATGTTATTTCTGTATTACGTATTAGGTCCATAATGGACATGTTCTTATTTATAAAAAAAATAAAACTTGTATAAACACCTTTATTTATCACTATTCTGTTCGAAAACCCCAAAAAATAATTTTTCTTAATTCCAACTAAAATTCGGGTCTGGAAGGGTTAACGAACTCATACAGTTTTGTGGACAATACAAAAACTACATCATTAATTGGACAGATGATATTTTCTATTCAAACCAATTCGAACGTGATGACTTAGAAGACCACACACACCACTCATCAGACAGAGATAGTAGTATTGACTGACGAAAGTGTAAAATATCTTGGTAAAGAAGAAAAAGTTAATCGCTCAGATGGGAAAAAATGCTTTAACGGTTATTTGCACCGATTTGAAGTTAACCTAAAATTAACTAACTCGAGCTAAAATTTTAACTCGAGGTTAACCCTCCATTGCACGCGTCGGGTCTATCAGGCCCACCCAAAATTATTTTATGCTTTTATTATTAAAATATAGCCCGTACGGTCCTGCACGCCAGTGTACCTTCGAATGATCTCTAAGTCTATGTGTAGTAGTAATTGTGCGGCCGTCTAGTGCGAGACAACTGTTTTACTGAGCACTTCGGTATTTTAGACCCAACGCGTCCCTTCACGTAAGTATTTTATTTTTAAATAATCTTGATATATTTTATTTTTACTGTCCCGTCTACAGAGAAGATAATAATTATATTACGGAAAATTTTTGATGTCATCTAGAGGTCTTAAGTCGAATAGCTTAGGGTTGTCATCGGCATACCGAAAAATTGATTTTGGGGATAAATGGCGGCAAAATGCAAAAAATCACCATTGCAATTATTTTATAAAATGTAACAAAATTTTATACATATGAATTTTTGAGGTGGCTAAATTTGAGTTAAAAGTTGTTTTTATGCAATGTATACAGGGTGGATTTTTAAGGTATCTGAATACAAATAATAATTTATTCTTTAGCTGAGCCAGCCGAGGGAGCACCGTGTTTGATGAACCGACTTTTTAGATTTTTATGTATGCGTTTTTGTTTCTTTCGGAACAATTAGTACGTATGAGAAAGAATTAGCAAGGCTGCAAACACTTTACGAAGAAGTTCTAACAGATGATGAGCAATCCCTAGATTTAGATGATGCCGTGGAAGATCAAGACGGTGATGAGATAAGTGATCATAACAGTGGTAGCGAACAAGATACTCAAGAAGACGACTTAGTTAGTGATACACCTGTTCAGTCTCATGACGTGATCATTTGTATCTTGAGGCGAAAGATGACACGAAATGGAAAAAAAATTGCCCAGCAAGAAATGTTCGAACACGTCAAGAAAACATAATTGTGACGCTTCCTAGAGTGATTGGTCAAGCGAGAAATGCATCATCAGTACTTGAAAGTTGGCAACTGTTTTTTGATGACGCCTTACTTCAACAATTAGTAGAAAGTACAAATATCTATATAGAAAGCATACGTGATCGCTATAAAATGAAGTCTGATGTAACACTAACAGGCCTTTTAGAAGTTAAAGCATTCCTAGGCTTACTCTACATAGCTGGCGTATACCATGATACTAAAACTACAGAGGTAAGATCATGCGCATGTTATCCTCTGTCTCTTTTCCTCCGCTGACGTCATCGTGTGACCAGCTTCGTGTTTTGTGGCAAGCTTAGTGCTATTACGGTGACCGAAAGCCTGCATTTCATGTTTGATTTGTGTTGTGTTTTATAAAATATATGCTTATTATTCAAACAATTTTGTGGGATTGTGTTTTCTTGTGGTGTGGTTTCGTGTTTTATTCTCAATTAATAAACAATAGTGTACTGTGCAGTGGTGGGTTGTGACAGCGATAATATTTTTACATATATACCTACCTACTTGTACTACTTGTAGTCGGGAAGAATATGATTCCTTAAGCAATACTATTGGTGAAGGCTCGGGTGAAAGTAAAGCTGATGGGTTATTTTCTGATAGTCCTACAAGACAAGCACAACTAGAAACTGGCAAAAATAGAGACATTGCTACACAAACCACAAGGTTTGTTTTGAATATTTCTATAGGATTATTTGTGCACGATACCATTGCCCCCGGTATACAAGTGTACCGGGGGCAGTGATGATACTTTGATCGAAGCAATTGCATTTTAGTGAATGTCTTATATTATTTTAGTTCACAAGAAGATTCTGAACTTTTAAACTTTTGAAGTGACCTTCAAAAAGAAAATTTCCACCTATCAGAACTTCTGCAAAAAGTAAAACAGGATGCAAGCTTAGTTGAAAAAAATTTTACAAAAGAACAGCTTCGTAAGCTAAAAATTGGAAAACAAATTCACTGGACTGTAGAAGATATCACTTCTGCAATATCTCTATATGCTGCTGGTCCCAGATCATATCGCTTACTAAAAAAAAGGGGATATCTCTTACCTGCAGTTCCAACTTTAAGAAGATGGGCCAGCAAAATAAATATGCAGCCAGGTTAGTTATTTTAATAGTCATAGGTAAGGTACAATACTACTAAATAAATATTTTATTTGCAGGTATTCTGAACGTAGTTCTCAGATTAATGAAATCACAAAACACAAATCTAACCAAAATGGAGAGATCCTGTGTTTTACTTTTCGATGAGATGA
>JAEQML010084811.1:0-10019 GCA_016904865.1 Pissodes strobi | reverse complement strand
CAATCCAGGCTTAGAAAATCAACTGTTATCAAGGCATATATTGCATTGTTGGCGTGTATGGTGACCAAAGTTGTTCACATAGAGTTAGTCAGTTGTTTGAGCACAGATGCTTTTATTAATACGCTTAAACGTTTTATTGCTAGAAGAGGATGTCCAGATACTATTTATAATGATAACGCTACGAATTTTCAAGGGGCTAATAACGCACTTAAAAAGGTATATTTATTTTTTAAATCTAAACCCAATTTAGACACCGTTCACAATTTTTTGGCAGATAAGGAAATACAGTGGCGTTTTATTTCACCGGTTAGTCCTCATTGGGGGGGATTGTGGGAAGCGGGGATCAAATCCACAAATATCACCTTCGTCGCATAGTAGGTAACTTGATTCTGACATTTGAGGACAACTGTTTTAGCACAAATAGAGGCTATTTTAAATTCAAGGCCCCTATTTCCAGTTTCTTTTGATCCTAACGATTTACATTGTTTAACACCGGCTCATTTTTTGATAGGGGAACCCTTAACAGCATATCCAGAAAGGGATTTATCTGATATACCAGAAAATAGATTAAACTTTTGGCAATTAGTTTCAAAAATAAAACAGCAATTTTGGAAACGATGGTCCATAGAATATCTAACAAGATTACAAAACAGACCAAAATGGTTCTACTCGACAAGGAACCTAAATAAAGGCACGATTGTACTTTTGAAAGACCACCTTTGAAATGACCATTGGCTCGCGTTATAGAGGTTGTGATGGGCTCGGATGGAAAGTCCTTTGCCCTTCGAGGATAATCAAAAAGATAATCTGTTGAAGCCAGTACTTCAAGGGGGGGAGAATGTTGCAGCGTAAACACACTATTCGTATAATCCAGTATTTTATTTAATCTTTCAAGATAAAATTAATAGCTAAATTTTCGTTCATGAAATCTGATCCGCTCTAATAAACACACTTTAATTCTTTGAAACCGATACCACTGTCATGTAGCGCAGCTTCATCAATTTCAAATACTTCTCTGTATGTTGATTGCTGAATCGTTGTTGCTTTAAGAAATACAATTTCAAGCATTTTTAATCGTGAGAAGAGTGTTCAGTTCAAATTAAGAGAGATTAAGTTTAGGTCTTCACTGCTTATAATCGTCAGGTGGGCGGGCGCCCTTTGTGCTGTGTCCGAGGGCATCCCGCCAATTGTTTTTAGTCACTAAGTTTATTGTAAAGTGCTATTTATGCTTTCAAATAAAGTGATTGCACAGTAATTCCATAAAAATGGATTTTAATTGGGAAACGAGAAAGCTGTGAACTTCGGCGAAGAAAATAAAATTACAGTCCACTAGGAAGGCACAGAAAGTAATGATCGTTGTGACATAAGAAATAATAACCTACAAATTTAGCCTAGCTAATTAGATGTATCAATTTCATATCAACTTCATTTGGAACTATTGTCTTAACTCCAAGAATCACTTATCGCGGGCAGATTGTTCAAATCCCTATAGAACGCATAACTTTCGAGCTATATATGCACGCGTTTCAGGCGAGTCGAATTATTAACGGGGATTGAGTATTCGAGGCTTTCCGTAAATCAAAGCATGTGTTGGAGAAGTTTGCGGTCTCGAATTGCATACATATCTCGCTCCTCGCACCGATCTTCGGCATATAAATTTATACGCTATTGAAATTTAAGTTTGATAATATAATTATCAGCAGGTAAATTTGCCAAATGGTTAAGCCGTTATTATATTTTGTGCAGCTATTCCGCTGCTTTCACTGGCAAGTCACTAGTTTAGAACGTCGCTCTCAAGACCACCTCCAATAGAAACTGAATTTAAACATTTTTATATGAGACGTGATTGTAGGATAAAATAATTTATTAAAATACGTCTTCTAAATTGAAATGCATTAAAAGAACAGCTGCAATTCCTTAGTGAACGTGAACTATAGAAGTGCATACTAAGTGGTATGATTCAACAAGGTACAAGTGGTTGTTTATTAAAGACACGAAAATTTTAGAACATAAATTCAAATCCAGCTATAGAGGAATTGGACGAGAAGAAATAGATTCGCTATTATTGCAACAGCTAATAAGCGCAAATTAGGTCTATAACTCATGTTTCACTGAATTGCTGAAAATTAAAGGGCGTTTGAATGAATGCCCGAAGTTAAACGCCTTTGTCGAGCATCTCTAAAATATTTAAATTTGCATGAATGAAAAATCCCCTTTTGAAACACTTGTGAAAAGGCACTTCTCTATGCCAGCAGGTGATTATTAAAATTAAACGTGCTAAAACGTAATCTTCGCTACACCGATAAAAACTTAAAGATTTCTAGAGTACCAAACTGAGTGTAACTTTAGTAAGTCTCTGAATAAATATGATTTACTTAAATAGCTTTAATCTATGTCTGAATTGGCTTAATTTCTAGAATTTGTGTTTAAAGGAGTATAATAAAAGGGATAACGGCGCGGCGTGGAGATTCATAATGACTCTCTTCTATATTAGGTTTTCCCGTGCGCCTAAGAATAGGTTAAAAGGAGCCACCCAATCAGATGAGTTCATTTAAACATTCAATTTATATGAAGATAATGAAATAAATTACACAAATTATATAATATTGTATCGCACCGAGAACATGAAACAAAAACAAGTTGAAGAAATGGAAATATTAGATAGACAAACTGTTTTGAAATCGACCGATGACGACTTTGCATGCAAGACAAGATTTCTTGACTAATAATACAGTACTGTCTAGGGATTAACAAAAGCCTAATTAATTAGACAGAAATTCACTACTATAAGAACTATTATAGACGCTCTCGTTAGTCAGCTTGCAGTTTTTCACTTCACTTCTCGAGCATTTGAATGTATGTAACATGTTCTAAGCTAAATTCACAGGGCTCTCTCGAAGGCGTATTTAATAGAGCAAGCTATATGTACTTCGACTTCTATTGTGTTTAATATATTCGAGCGCTCTAATAAATTATATAGCTTACAAAACCACAAGATTTAGTATGTTATTTGTTACACCGATAATACAAATGTAACAAAGGTCTAAATGCAGATAATTCATATCATTGGTGAATTTCGTGTTTTGAAACATGTCATGTGATACCTTCTTAATTTTACATCATCAGCTATTTAATTTTAAAAGTAGTATCGTTTCTGACAGATGATAATATAAGCGTCTCACTACTAATAAGCAGTCAAGATTAATCAATACCAAAAAAATACGTTTCATGACCTTTCCGTTTCAAAACCCTAATTTTTTTGAAAAATAAATCGTTATTGTTCACTTTTTCAGCTACACAGCTACTTTCTGAAAGAACCATAATCAAGGCGCTGCTCTCTTCGAGCATAAATGTCACAGAAGCGCGCCAGCTTAACTACTTAAATTTTATGCAATCCGAGTTTAAGTTTTAGGAACCAATTATTGATCAGCTGTGTCGTTGCCAGATAACGTATGTAAATTCTTAGCATATTCAGAAAAATTTGTTTATATTATGATTTACTAAAAGCCGGATAAATGCTTGTGGGTAACTTCAATAATAACTACATACCCCTTTCGGTCTATGTTGATTCACCTTGTACAATGCCCAGACTTCGTTAAAGATTCTCATCAAAACGGTGCAGGTAAAAGCGTCACAAATGCAGACAAAGCCGAGATTATCCTAATTTTGCCGATTTGATAGACGTATTGCTGCAAACATAAACGAGCTCTGTATTTTCAGTACAAAGGGCTTTATCATTGTGTTCGGATGAGGATTATTTGCAGCACAATTTAGTTTGTTTCAAAATATTCGGTTTCTAAGATGATATTTTTTGAAATGGGCTTCGATGTATTGCAATTATATTCAAATAAATTTATCTCAATATACGATATACGTTGTATTGAATACAAGTAAAGATATTTACAGCGTATATTAAAAAGCTACTATTTTTAGATGAACTAACTAGAGCCTGAAATCTAAAAGTTCAGTACCTCTATCTGTGCTAG
The DNA here is from genome assembly GCA_016904865.1 of Pissodes strobi. Taxonomy (NCBI): domain Eukaryota; kingdom Metazoa; phylum Arthropoda; class Insecta; order Coleoptera; family Curculionidae; genus Pissodes; species Pissodes strobi. Next base: position 6,033 of record JAEQML010084811.1, on the reverse strand, counting down.
TAAGTACTATCAAACATCTGGCCTTGAATAAATTAGTAGTGTGAATCATACAACTAATGGATTGGCACATAATAAACTATCGAGGTACCTTCGTCGACATCTTTATCATCACCTTCAACATCACCGGTTTACGACGTTTGTTTTATTAATCCTTACTAATGATATTAGATCATCATTTCATATCAAGATTTCTTCGAACGTGTGATATGATATATTTATCAATATTTTATATAGGTTTACAATTTAATCAAACGAATTTTTATTTAAAATTTAAACGTAGAAATAATTAACGGGTATTCAGCCAATAAGGTTTATTAAAAGATAATTTGTTTTGCGTCCAAGCTTTCGGTCAGTATATCGTGACCTTCGTCAGGGCTAAAAATTATTTTATATACTAATGAACAATATATAACAACTTTGTGGCAACTTACAATCAAAACTAGTTGAACTCAATTTTGGCAATTATATCATTATAAAAAATATTGTAAAAAATTGGTAAACTATTAGAATAACTTATAGAACTATATAAAATGTCAAAGTCAATCTACTTTGTTTCAAAATAAATAATTTTTTTATTTTTGATATTTTTTGATGTTACCTATTTTAGTAATAATGGCAAGGTGTATTGGTACAAAACTATCGATTATATAGTGATAATATATAAAAATAAATTGAGCTTAATAATCTATTTCCGTTCTCTTATTCATAGAATTAGTTTCATTTATTTCGACCATTTCTAAAAATAATCTTTTATTTAAATTTGTTTCTGTATGGAGAATTTTGATTTCGTTAAAGTTTGGTATGTGACCAGTAATATATGCATGTTCGGATAAAGCAGAAGTGTTTTTTTGAAGTCTTATGTCACTTTTATATCCAGAAATTCTATTTTTTTGATTTTGTGACCTTTGTCCAATATACTTTTTATCACAATTATTACATGGAATTGAATATACTAAATTTGAGTAATTTAAAGCAATAGTTTTATCATTTAATTTTGAATATGAATTACCAATAGATTTAACATTTTTTAGCGCTAATTTTACAGGTTCATTTCTAAAAATTTTAATTATTATCAGAGTAAGTTCTTTGATATATGGAAGTGAAGCATAACAAACATTTGAAATATCATTATTTATGTTATCATGAATATTATTTTTGATGTTATTTATTCTAATATTAAAATGTAATTTAAAAAAAAATGGATAAACATTATCTATAAGGATGTCTTTAAGTTTGTGTAAATTTGTATTTTTAAAGTAGGGTGCACTAGGTTTATTATTATATTTTTTAAAGCTATAACTAAATTAATTTAAATTTTATAACTATTATAAGAAAAATAATTTAAATATCTTTTAGAGTGGACAGGTTTTAAATACCAATCGGTAATTAGAATATTATTGTTTTGTTTAATTATCATTGTATCTAAAAATGGTATTTGATTATTAACTTCTTTTTCAATCGTAAATTGTAATTTTGAGTGGTAATTATTAAAAACTAAAAGAATTTCATTTATTTTGTCACTAGGAATACAACAAATAATATCATCAACAATTTTTTAATAAAATTTGGTTGAAAAGTTAAATTTTCTAAACATTGATCTAATAAATCATCCATTACATATTGGGAAATGATTGAACAAATAGAACTACCCATTGGGGCTCCAAAAACTTGTTTATAAAATTTATTATTAAAACAAAAATGATTAGAATTGAAGATAAAGTTTATAATTTTAATAAACATACCATTTGATATATTACAATTTACGGATATACTGATCCAATGTTTATTGATTCTATTAATTACTAAATTGATTGGTATGTTGGTAAAGAGTGATTTAACATCTAGACTGATTAATGTATGATTTTCAGGTATTAATTTGTTATTAATAAATTTTTAAAATTCTAAAGAATCTTTAATATAATATATATTAGATTTATTGTATGAAGTTGTCAAAATATTGGATATGAAATCTGTTAATTTTTTATTAGGTGCGTCTATACAAGAAACAATTGGTCTTAAAGCTAGAGTAGGTTTATGAATTTTAGGCAGTCCATAAAACTTTGGACATATTGAATTGTAATTTTTTTAGTTTTTTGATGTAATACCAATCAATTTAGTAATTAATAGTATCAATAAACATTGGATCACTATATCCGTAAATTCTAATATATCAAATGATATGTTTATTAAAATTATAAACTTTAACTTCAATTCTAATCATTTTTGTTTTAACAATAAATTTTATAAACAAGTTTTTGGAACCCCAATGGGTAGTTCTATTTCTCCAATCATTGCCCAATATGTAATGGATGATTTATTAGATCAATGTTTAGAAAATTTAACTTTTCAACCAAATTTTATTAAAAAATTTGTTGATGATATTATTTGTTGTATTCCTAGTGACAAAATAAATGAAATTTTTTTAGTTTTTAATAATTACCACCCTAAATTATAATTCACAATTAAAAAAGAAGTTAATAATCCAATACCCTTTTTAGATACAATGATAATTAAACAAAACAATAATATTCTAATTACCGATTGGTATTTAAAACCTGTCCACTCTGAAAGATATTTAAATAATTTTTCTTATAATAGTTATAAAATGAAAATTAATTTAGTTTTAGCTTTAAAAAATAGAATAATAAACCTAGTGCACCCTACTTTCATTAATACAAATTGACACAAACTTAAAGACATCCTTATAGATAATGGTTATCCATTAAATTTTTTTAAAAAAATTGCTTTTTAACATTAGAATAAATAACATTAACAATAATATTCATGATAACATAAATAATTATATTTCAAATGTTTGTTATCCTTCATTTCCATATATCGAAGAACTTACTCCGAATATAATTAAAATTTTTAGAAATGAACCTGTAAAATTAGCGCTAAAAAATGTTAAATCTATTGGTAATTTATATTCAAAATTAAAAGATAAAACTATTGCTTTAAATTACTCAAATTTAGTATATTGAATTCCATGTAATAATTGTGATAAAAAGTATATTGGACAAACGTCACAAAATCTTAAAAATAGAATTTCTAGATATAAAAGTGACATGAGACTTCAAAAAAAACACTTCTGCTTTATCTGAACATGCACATATTACTGGTCACATACCAAACTTTAACGAAATCAAAATTCTCCATACAGAAACAAATTTAAATAAAAGGTTATTTTTAGAAATGGTCGAAATAAATAAAACTAATTCTTTGAATAAGAGAACTGAAATTGATGATTTAAGCTCAATTTATTCTTATATATTATCACTAAATAATTGATAGCTTTCTACCAATACACCTTGCCCTTATTACTAAATTAGGTAACATCAAATATCAAGTATTCCTTTAACACCTCGTAAATTATTTATTTTGAAACAAAGTAGATTGACTTTGACATTTTATATAGCTCTATAAGTTTTTCTAATAATTTACCAATTTTTTACAATATTTTTTAAAATGTTATACTTGCCAAAATTGAGTTCAACTAGTTTTGATTGTAAGTTGCCACAAAATTGTTGTATATTATACATTAGTATATAAAATAATTTTTAGCCCTGACGAAGGTCACGATATACTGACCGAAAGCTTGGACGCAAAACAAATCATCTTTTAATAAACCTTATTGGCTGAATACCCGTTAATTATTTCTACATTCAAACATACAGCCGTGATCCTATTTAATTAAATTAAATTTAAAATTTAATCAATATATTATTTTATGAATATAAAATGATTAAGTTTTATAGGGTCACTTTAACTATAGTATTCATTGAATATTTTAGCTTAATGACAATATTCACACTAAAGGAGATCAAATTACTTATGAAATCTTCATCATGAGCAGACCTATGAATGTATATTTAATACCTAAAAAATAGTTTTTGTAAGATAGTTTATAGATTATTGGCGTGGTTGCGATAATTGTGTACGTTTGATCATAAACCCAATACACAAAAACTATAAGAGCTAAATACTTTAGAACATTAAAGAAATGCTATATTGATCTAATCGTTCTAGATATAAACAGAGTACAAATTTAAATTTAATAGGTCTTGGAAATATTTTCCTGTTTAAACACCATTCAGATGTGCCTGAATTGCTTTAATTTCTCTAATTTGCGTTTCAAGTAATGCTGATCTCCCGAGAGATAATGGCGCAGGGGTTGATAATGACTCTCCGGTTTAATAGGTTCTCTACGAATAACAAATTGGACTGTTTGATAGTGTGCAGAAAACTGGAGAAATTAGTACTTTATTAATAACAGATGTCATAAATCGTCTAAATCAGCAACACCTTATAGAATTTCAAAAATTTAGACAAATAATGCTACTAGCTGACAATCTTGGTGATGTTTTTTTATAAATTCGCTATTATCTTTCAAACAAATAACCCTGAATTTGTAAGTGCTGAATATATTTAATATTCCAATTGATCCTCAAGAGTATTTTAAATATTATTTAATAGAGCCACTAGCTGAATCAATTTTGCTCAAATGAATATATGCATTACTTTATAGACAGTATTCGAGGCCAGCATAGCACTAGGGTACGTTCCACAAGCTTGGAGAGCAGCGGATGTCGTCTTCATCCCCAAGGCAGGGAAGAGACTATTCCCATCCCAAGTCCTTTAGGCCTATAAGTCTAACTTCATTTTTAATGAAGACAATGGAAAAAATGATTGACAAGTTCATCATGGAAGAGATTCTAACTGATTCTCCTCTACATGATAATCAGCACGGCTACAGAAGGGGGAAGTCGACTGAAACGGCTCTCCATTCTGTAGTTAGAAGGGCTGAAAAGGCAATAGAAAACAAAGAAATGGTGCTAGCGCTCTTCTTTGACGTAGAAGGAGCTTTCGATAAGGCTTAAACGAAAAATATCTGTCAAGCCCTCCAGGCCAAGAGTACACCAGTTCATTTGGTCAAGTGGGTAAAAACGGTACTGGAAGACCAAAAGATCAGCGCCACGCTGGGAGAAGTTCGCGTTGAAGCCGGGGTAAGAGGGGGTTGCCCACAAGGCAGCTGCCTCTCGCCACATTTGTGGTGGCTGGTGATGGACAGCCTCCTGAGAAGGTTGTATCTTGAGGGATTCTACGCACAAGCATATGCTGACGACGGGCTAGTAATGATCACGGCCAAGTTCGTGAGAACGGTCCGCGAGCGTATGCAGGTGGCGTGTCGGATAGTTCAAGGTTGGTGTGAGGAGAATGGTCTCTCAGTAAACCCAGGGAAGAACGAACTCATTCTCTTCACAAGGAAACGAAATCTAACAGGTTTTATACATCCCATGCTCTACCAGACGAGACAGAGCCTAAGTCAACAAGTCAAATATTTGGAAGTTATTTTAGACAGTAAATTGACGTGGAAGGCACACGTTGAACAGGTGGTGAATAAGACAACCGCGATTATGTGGCAAGTGGGGTTTAAAACCTTACATCCTCCAGTGGCTGTACACTGCTGTGATAAAACCGAGAATTTCCTATGGATCCGTGGTCTGGTGGCCAGCAGTGGCAAGAGCCACTAATGCCCAGAAACTCGCCAGACTGCAAAGGCTGGCTTGTTTGGGTATTACCGGAGCATTGAGAACAACTCCCGGAGCAGCACTGAACATCATCCTGGGGCTGCCGGACCTCCCGATCTGGATTGAGAGAGGGGCAATGGTGGCTCACAAAAGGATGATCGACAGTGGCCTATGGCGAACGGACTACACAGGGAAAGCCCATACGACTATTGCCGCCAAAATAAGTAGGGATCTACCCATCATTGCGACCAAAGGCAATATTCCAGATGGCAGATTAAGACTGAGAAGGAATTTCCAAGTGTAATTTCCATGAAGGGAAGAGTGGCTGTCAGGCCAGGTACGTACGCCGAGCGGCGTACACGCATGGAACACTGACGGCTCATGGATGGCTAATACACAGTCATCCGGAGCCGGTGCATACCTAGGCAACACTAAATCAGGAGAAAGCACTTCGCTGGGGAGATATGCCACTGTTTTCCAGGCGGAGGTGTTTGCTATTTTG
>JAEQML010084808.1:0-10021 GCA_016904865.1 Pissodes strobi | reverse complement strand
ATGACGTCGACTTGGCGACACGCCAACTAATCTACTTCCAACAAGACGGGGCACATCTCCATCAATTTTGTGAAACAAGAATGTTATTGCAGATATTGTTTGGAGACAAATGGATTGCAACAAATGGCCCAATTCATTGGCGACCTAGATCCACAGACATAACCCCGCTCGATTTTCATTTTTGGGGTTACGCTAAGGATGAAGTTTATAAGAAAAAATATGCAAACGTGGAAGAACTTCAAGTGAACATCGAAAGAATAATTGCATCCATTGACGGCAGGTCTATTTTAAAAGCAACAACACGTGTTTTAAAATGTGCCTGGCTGAACATTTGCTTAAATTAATTTTCAGCATTTTCTCGAATGTTACGTGAAGTATTTCCGACACTTTTTGCAAGGGCAACAGCAACTTTGGTAATCAAGTCAGTATTTATTGTTTGCAAACTTTTGCATAGTGGCAAACTAATGGAAAAAAATTAGCAAGTATTTGTAATGTTATCTGAAATTCAAGAATAAGCATATCTTTTTTAATTTTTTCTTCACTTTTAATATCAAAATTTCTGTGCCTTGGGGGGGGGGGAGGGGAGGGTGGTCTGAACCCCCAAAAACCCCCTCCCATGGGCACGCCACTGTGTTTTTCTATAGGTTTCGGCTAGTTTTGGAGTAAGTGATACTTAGTGTAATTATGCTTCAAAAAGGCTTTAATGGAATGTTTACTATAAGCCCTCATTCCTATAAATGTTTGCGTAATCATGCTCCATTGCTCCTATTATTTTACCTCATGCTAACACAGTAAAATATATTTGTAGGAGATTCTTAACAGATCCCCATATTGATGAAAGACATTTTTTTAGCCTGTGCTCGTAACATTTTTCAGTATTTAACTGATATAGATGAAAATGTTATATTAGTTTTTGATGAAATTCATATTGACCCCTATTTGGATTATAAGGCAGGGAACACTGTAGGAAATCAGTAAATAATAGTACTACTTTAGCAATATCTGCAGTTGCATTTATGACCATAAGTTCTTGCTTAAGCCTTAAAGAAGTAATTCATATATCCCCTGTAGCTAAACTTGGTCCAGAAATCGTATGTACTTATTTTATCTAGACCATAATAGAAAAATTGAAAGAAATTGGCTACATAGTATTTTGTACAGTTAGTGACAATAATGCAGTAAACAGCAAGGTAATGAGTAATTTTTCACCCTGGAATGAACTATTTTACCATTTTGATACAGTTCATCTACTAAAATGTATTTTTAACAACTGGCTAACTAAACCTGAGCAAGCATTTTTCTATCTCGACTTTGTGACTTTTCTTTTGATAAGGTGTGGAAAATGCTACTACGTACCCCTTTTTAGGGTATAAGAGCAGTGTGGGGCTCTCCCTAAGACATACCCACTAAAAACCACACCAAAACAGGATCTTCCTAACTGTCCCGGTATTTCTCGGTTACGGGCATTCCCTGCTTCTTTAATCAATGCTTAACCACTCGTCACAGACATTTTTGCCGGTATTGCTGGCGCCAGCGGCGTAACTAGAAGGGGGCCTAGGGGGGCCGGGCTAGCTACGCCGCCGGCTGGCGCCCATCTATTTGTTTATCTCTTTATCCGGATTCGCAGCTTTCCTTGTTTATCACGTCTTCATATGTACATCTCTAATCCTAAGCTAGCTATTTGCACTACTCTTGATTGATTTCCTTATCTATACCAAAACCTTCGCGTGTTACGTATATAAAATGGACCTAATCCTATTACTGTCCACTCCAGTTTCTGATATAAACCTTATTTTATCCATCAAGTCAAAGTTATTAATTATGTCTAGTTTTTCGAGACATTCCCTGTAAATTGTCCCTTGCTGTGTTAGAGTACTTTTTTTTCCTAGGCTTGTCCGACATACGTCCCCATATAGCACTGCAGCCTGTACAGGAGTACAGACTTATTGTGCTGAGCCTGTGTGGTTTTATGATAGCCACTCCAGTATTTTTGTGCCCTGTACGAGGCCGTACAGGTCTTTTACTGAGTGTTTGATTAGTATCTCTGGGTCTATATTTGGTTGCCCAAAGATGCTAAGTCTCCTGCGGTCCAGTGCCTCGCAGTTGATCAGGATGTGTCTGGCTGTTTCCGGTTCCTTGTTGCATAGTCTGCATTTAAGGTCTCCGTTATACAGACCCATCCTGTTCACGGGTACCTTTAGGGGTGCATGGCCGGTCAAAAGACCGGTTATGATTCGCAACCGATCTCTGCTCATGAATAGCAGTTTTTCGGTCCTTTTTTTACATGGTAGGCCAATAAATTCCTTTCCATGGCTTTGCCTGGGGATTTATGTCCAGTAACGTCGATGTTCTTTTCGAACCCAGTCTTTGGTATTCCCAGAGCCGATTCTGGGCCGTTTAGTTTTGTTTCTGATCCTCTCCTGGCGAGTTCATCAGTTTTTTCATTGCCTTCGATCCCTCTGTGTCCTGGCACCCAGATTAGTCTTACCGTATTCCGATCTGCCAGGGTTTGTAGTTCTTCAAGATATTCCCACACCAGTCTTGATGACACTTCTTGACTCAGTAGTGCTCTTAGTGCCGCTTGACTGCCCGACAATATTAGGATCCGCCGATTGTTTGTGGCCTTCCTATTATTCTCTATGGCGCACTGAAGTATGGCGTATACCTCTGCTTGGAAAACAGAGGCATACATACCCAGTATATATGTTGCTCTGACTTTGACTAGAAGAATAGACTCCTGATCCAGTACCAGCTGCAGTTTTTGACCCGTCTGTAAACCAGGTTTGGTCCTGCCTTCTGATAGCTGTTGGTCCATTTTCCCATTCGGTTCTACTCTGTTTGGAAAGTTCACCTCGAATGATCTATTAAAACAATATAGCTTTTGCATGTGGTCCGTTTTCATGTTTAAAACATCTCCCCTCACAAGATCAGCGATTGCCATATGTCCCGTCCTTCTAGTAACGGTGATTGTTTACTGCAGTCTATGTACCCCCAGTCTGGCCTCCCCCTTATCACAAAGTGTAGAGGCGGGAGATCCAGGAGGGTCTCCATGGCCGCAGTTGGAGTGGTCCGCATTGCACCCATCATTCCTAGATAGGCAAGTCTTTGTACCTTGCCAAGTTGTGAAATCGCGCTTATCTGTCGTGTCTTGGGCCACCACACCATAGAGGCGTATGTTAGGATAGGTTTAACCACCATTTTGTATGTCCAATACATTATGTCTGGTCTTAATCCCCATTGTTTCCCGTGTAAGCGTCTGGTAATCATGAGTGATGCCACCGCTTTTTTGGTGATATTTTCCAGATTTCGGTTCCAGGTAAGTCTCGAGTCCAATGTTACCCCTAGATACTTAACCTCGTTCGAGATCAGTATGTTTTGTCCCCTCAGGCTGAGTGGTCCTAGATCCCCTACCCTGTGCCTTCGAGTAAAAGTTACGATGATAGATTTGTTGGGACTAATATTTAAACCCTCCTGATCTACCCATCTTGTAGTCCGGTTCAGAGCATTTTGCATCTGCTCTCTAACCATTGAGTTAAATATGCCTCGGGTGACGATGCCTATGTCATCAGTATATCCGAGTGCACAATGTCCCCCATCCGTGAGCGCCCTGAGTAGGCCGTCCGCCACCAGGTTCCACAGGAGCGGAGATAACACCCCGCCCTGCGGACACCCTCGATGCACCCGAGCCGCCAGCGCGATCCCGGCGACGCTTGCTTCTACCAACCTTCCTCTCAGCATGGAGTTGATTCACCGATAAGTGCCCTCAACTCCCCTTTGCCCTAGGGATCTGGTTATTGAGTCGAAAGAGGTGTTGTCAAACGCCCCTTCCACATCCAGGAAGGCGGCCAGCATCACCTTTCTGTTTTCCAGTGTATCCTCCACCCTCTTGACCAGCTGGTGGAGTGGAGTCTTAGAGTACTAGTTTTTTCCTTATTACCAGTTTTCCCTTCCATCTGCAGTTGTACTTGCTGTCTTCATTAATTATTTTGATTATTTCGATATCTTTTATATTTTGAGCATCCTCTATAGCTTGCGGGATGCACAGCCTTCCCGGAATGGATGCATCTAGCGTTCCAGTTTGCTTCCTTCTTGGAACAATCTTAACTACTAGATCAATAAGCCTATTTACTTTATAGATGTCTGAGCTGCTGGTCTTCGCAAGAAACAAAAGCAATTGTTTCTTAGTCCTCATCGAGAACATCTTCGCCACATCTATATCTGCAAATCCTAACTCTTTTAATTCCATTTGTATCATTTATATCTCAAGTCGTAGTAGATAACCTCCTGTACCTTATTCCAGGTTATAGATATAGTATTATTTTCTGCTAGTATTTAGAAGTCTTGTTAGGTTCCTATGATCCTGCACTGAACTTTCTTGTGTTTTCTTCCATCATTTTTGCTCCCTCAAATTTGATGGGGTTTGTCTTCAATATGTTTTCCAAATTCCAACTAACCCTTCCCCTCTACAGTAATTGGTGGAATATTTCTAGCTTTATCCGTGTATGTATTCATCCATAGCCTATGTACTCTTCTCTTCTGGCTGCTTTATGCTAGGCCTATCCTTACTGCCACTTACTTTTGATCAATCCCCTTCTGTGTTGTCCTTTTGTTTTAATTGCATTCTAAACTCCTCTAGTACGGCCTTTAATGTATCTGCTTCTTTTTTTTTTTTGGTTTTCAATATAATGTTTTTGGTTTTCAATGTAAAGCTTTATTTCATTATTCTCCTCTGGAGCCTCATATAACTTCTTTTTTAGGTCCTCTTCTCTTCTTTCACTCTGTATTCTCTAAATTCAACTTTTAGCTTCTTTAAGTCTTCCATACATTTATTAAATAATCTTCGATAGTCCCGTTGTTCACCACTTACCACTAATTCATCTATTCCCATCCTGGAGATTTTTGTTACCTCTCCTCTACTAGAGTCACTATCATTCATGTTAGCTGTTCTTTTAGTCGACGAAGACTGTTTCTAACATTTTCTGCCTTTTTTTACGCATACACCACTACTGGAGGTGTTCCCCCCTTTGGGTTTCGCCTCGCTACTCTTCACAACCCCTGTGTGTGTGTAAAACCTCAAAAAGCACTAGATTGTATGTCCACGCTATTTCCCATTAACGGACCCGTTAACGTTATTCGCACCCATACTCTCTATTATGCTATACACCAGATCGTACGCGACAACTCCAACTAATTCAAGTGAAAAAAATGTGCCTCGTTTTCAGTGGTCAAAAAACTTCATGAACTAGAACGAAACAAAATCTTAAAACATGGGTATTCTCTTAGTTTAAGCCCAATTACGATTAAAACAACATATAAAAAAATGTTAAATTTACAAAAAAACATGTTTTTAATATATTTTTCTCGAAATTTTTGCATCTAAAAGATCTACTTAACTGTGAAATATTAAAAGAAATTGCACATTTAAATATACTATAACTTTTGACTAGATTTGATGACGTCTTGCCTAAGCTGTCATGCCTTCCTGTAGGAAGTATTGTCCTGTCTCACAAATATTGTAAATTATTGCAAATATGCTTAATTTATCAGGAGATATAGGATGTCATACAAAAACATAATATTTTATTGGTCACGTCGTTTGATAATCAAGTGCCTTTGGCTGATAAAAACCTTTTCTAACACAAGCAATTTTTGCTTTTTAATTCGGTACATAAGGCCTTAAAAACTATTCAATCCTTAAACTGGTTAATCAGTAACAATAGACCGACTACAACACAACACAATTAGATTAAGCTTCATGAAACTATTAAGCGATTTTGAAAAAATATAACAGTACCGAAAGCCGAAAGTTCTCTAGGAAAAAAGACAATATTCGGCGACTCATAAACAAAGTGCATGATATCCGTGCGTATTCGGATAGAACCGAATCTATTTAAATTTGTTGTCGGCGTTTGTGTATAATTCCTTTTTTGCCAAAGCAATTTAAAATCAATAACGATCCCGTCCGAAATTGAAAACCATACGAAACGAACGGACAGAGGCACAAGACTCGAAAATTTCGACGAGTTCGTTTGGGTTAGAAAAAAGGTAGTTTGACAGACCGAAATAAAATATCGCGCATTGATTAAATTGATGTAATTAAACAGGCATAAACTTTCATTTTGTACCAGCGCCATCTACTTAGACAATAATGCAATTTATGAGCCTTTTAATGGGAAGTAAATGTAGACAGAAACCAAAAACATAATTTTGGCAAACCTATATACTAATGTATCTCTTCATCTCGTAACTCGTTCGAAAAGGATCAAAAAGCTATATAGCAGGTCGAGTTTCGTAATTATACGTTACAAGTCACTGTTTACTCCCTAATAATAATCAGAGGCAGCTGAGCGTGAAACAATGATCGTTCTCTTCATATCAACTGGCCCATGCTAAGTGACGCGAGGCGTAACGTAATCCTTTGCGAAGGGAAAGGACCACACCTGATCCTGATGCGTCTAGGAAGCAGATTATTTTATAGTAACGTAGCACTGTAGCAGCTTTTGACGAAATCGGAACTGGACTATTAAACTCACTTGCCTAATGGAGGACCAGTTGAATTTGACTGATTTGGTCTTCTGATGTTGGAAAGTTGAATTTAGTCTTCTATATCAAAGCGACGTGAATTTTTTTTTGGGACAGGGCATGCTGGCACATCTCAAGAAGATCGATTCCTAAGTGTACAAACCGTTTGAACGCAAATTGTCATGACATCAAATACTTGGGCGTGGCAAAAATTCTAGTTAGAACAAATTTTCTCGATCGTATGTACTTGACGTGGTAAGTGGTAAGCCAGATAACCGTACGCTAACGAATTTCTCGAAACTATCACTTTTTATCACGATATTTGGACTTGTTATCTCGAAAATTGGGTTTATTCTTTTAAACGTTAGCCTATCATCTCGAAATAATGTCGACTGGATTGAATTGGATTCAATATCAAAATTACGACTTATTATCTCTAAATGTAGGCTTATTATTTCAAATTGTGAACTAAAAATTCAGAAAATATGACTTAATATTTCGAAATTTGTGCTCAGTGTCGCCAAATTTCGATTTATTTTTTCGGAATTTTCACTCGAGTTCTCACATTAAAACTTGACTTAATGTTTTAATAATATTACATCTTGTAATTTTGAATTCGAATTTTTATCTTGGAATTCGTGCTTATTATCCCGACATTCCGAAATTTGTATTTATTACCTCGAAATTTCGATTTATTATCTCGAAATTTGGTCTTATTAAATGTTGACTTATCATTTCAAAATTTGGTTTAATATCTACTAATATTTGCATCAAAATGTTGATAAACTACCACAAAAGTTAAAAAAATTCAAAATGTCAATGTACTATTTTAAACTTTTGATCTCCAGTACTTATTATCTTGAAATTTCAATTTATTATTTTATTATTATATTAAAATTCGCGATTTATCAATGTCAATGTGCTATTTCACAATTTGATCACCTCAAAAATTCATTTTATCTTGGAATTTGGTTTTATTATCTGGAAATTTTGATGTATTCTCTTAAAATTGAGACTTACTTTGAAATTTTGATTTATTATTCCAAAGTTGGCTTAATTTCTCAAAATTTTCAATTAAATACTCCAGAATATTAAATGTATTGTCTTAAAATTTCAGCATCTCGAAAATTCGTATTTTTATCTTGGAATTAGGTCTCATTATATAAATATTTGTATTTATTACCTCAAAATTTCGATTTATTATCTTGAAATTTGGTCTTACTAAATGTTGACTTGTCATTTCAAAATTTGGTTGAATATGTAGTAATATTGCCATCAAAATTTTGATAATCTATCCCGAAGTTAAAAAATGTCAAAATGTCAATGTACTATTTTAAACTTTTAATATCCAGTACTTATTATCTTGAAATTTCAATTTATTATCTCAAAATGACGACTTATCATTTCAATGTGCTATTTCACAATTTGAACACCTCGAAAATTTATTTTATCCTGGGATTTGGTTTTATTATCTCGAAATTTTGATGAGTTGTCTTGATATTGGGAAATTTTGATATATTATTTCAGATTGTCAACTTTTAGCATAATATCTCGTAATATTAACGTATAGAAATATCTATATATTATATCAAAATTTTAATATCTCGTAAATAACCCGTATTTGCGAGATATTAAAATTAATTTGTCATTCAGAGACCTCGAAATTTGTTGTCTCATTATCTGGCAATTGTTATTTATTCAATTCATTATTTATTATCTTAAAATTGTCACTTGTTATCTCGAAACGTTGAATATATCAACTTAGGAAAATTGAATTATCACGATATTTGAAAATGCTACTAATAAATTTGATTAACTTGGAACATCTCGAAAATTCGTATTGTTATCTTGGAATTAGGTCTCAGTATATAAATATTTGTATTTATTACTTCGAAGTTTCGATTTAATATCTTGAAATTTGGTCTCATTAAATGTTTACTTGTCATTTCAAAATTTGGTTTATCTCCCGAAGTTAAAAAATTTCAGAATGTCAATGTACTATTTTAAACTTTTAATATCCAGTACTAATTATCTTGAAACCTCAATTTATTATCTAGGAATGTCGACTTATAATTTCAAAATTTGCGATTTATCAATGCCAATGTGCTATTTCACAATTTGATTACTTCGGAAATTCATTTTATCTTGGGATTTGGTTTTATTATCTCGAAATTTTGATGTGTTGTCTTAAAATTAAGGCTTATCTCGATATATTGATTTGTTATTTCAGATTGTCAACTTTTAGCATAATATCTAGTAATATTAACATATCGATATATCTATATGTTATATCAACATTTTAATATCTCGCAAATACGGGTTAATAACTTGTAATTCAAACACCTCGAAATTTCCAACTCATTGTCTGGCAATTTTCATTTATTCAATTCACTATTTATTATCTTAAAATTGTCACTTGTTATCTCGAAACGGTGAATATATCAACTTGGGAAAATTGAATCATCACGATATTTCTATATATTATTAAAATTTTTGATTTCGTATTCTCTATCTACCATCTCAAGATTTAAACTTATCGCCAAATGCTGAACAATTAACTCGATTGACTTACTATTTCGAGATATTGTTTATTATATTAAATTTGCGACTAAACGACTCGAAACTTTTATGCTCGGAATTATTACTTATATCACTAAATATACACTTATTGTCTCGAGAATCGGGCTTA
Organism: Pissodes strobi; assembly: GCA_016904865.1. Classification (NCBI taxonomy): domain Eukaryota; kingdom Metazoa; phylum Arthropoda; class Insecta; order Coleoptera; family Curculionidae; genus Pissodes; species Pissodes strobi. Next base: position 810 of record JAEQML010084808.1, on the reverse strand, counting down.
TTCTCTTCAAATGTAAACCCATCATTTCGAAATGTCGACTGGATTGGGCAGGATTTATTATCAAAATTACAATTTAATGTAGATTTATTATTATTAATTGCCGATTAATATTTCCAAAATTCTGCCTTTATATTTCGAGATTTAAAGTGAGTTCATATTTCGAAATGTCCACTTGATTCATCATTACAAATTTGGCTTAATATCTCAAAATTTTCACTTAAATACTTCAGAATATCAAATGTATTGTCTTAAAATTTCAACATCTCGAAAATTCGTATTTTTATCTTGGAATTAGGTCTCATTATGTAAATATTTGTATTTATCAACTCCAAATTTCGATTTATCATCTTGAAATTTGGTCTTATTAAATGTTGACTTGTCATTTTAAAATTTGGTTTAATACCTAGTAATATTGCCATCAAAATTTTGATAAACTATCAACTATCTCGAAGTTAAAAAATTTCAAAATGTCAATGTACTATCTTCAACTTTTAATATCCAGTACTTCCTATCTTGAAATGTTAATTTATTATCTCGGAATGTCGACTTATTATTTCAAAATTTGCGATTTATCAATGTCAATGTGTTATTTCACAATTAGAACACCTCTAAAATTCATTTAATCTTGGGATTTGGTTTTTTTATCTCGAAATTTTGATGTGTTGTCTTAAAATTGGGACTTATATTGAAATTTTGATTTATTATTTCAGATGGTTAACTTTTGGCATAATATCTCGTAATATTAGCATATGGAAATATCTATATATTATATCAAAATTTTAATATCTCGCAAATACGGGTTATTAATTT
>JAEQML010084807.1:0-10021 GCA_016904865.1 Pissodes strobi | reverse complement strand
AGTGCAAATATTCTGTTTCGGTATTGTGGATAAAACTCTGTTTTAGTGCATGTTGCCGAAGGTTCCAAACCCCAACGTAGACTAGACTAAAGTAACCAAATCTACTAAAATTGATTATAAAGTATCTGAACCGGTTCTAATGACTAAAATAGGTTGAAACTAAGTGAAACTAACCAAAAGTTGATTGAACGACTAACCGGATTAGGTTGGTTAGTTCGGGTTAATCGTCGATTCAACTTTCGGTTAGTTTCACTTAGTCTCAATATATTTCAATCATTTGAACCGGTTCTAAGACGTTATAATCAATTTTAATAGATTTGGTTAGTTTGGGTTAGTGTTCAATTAACTTTCGGTTAGTTTCACTTATTCTCAACTTATTTTAGTTATTTAATTCGGTTCCGATACGTCATAATAAATCCTAATAGATTTGGTTAGTTTGGGCTAGTCGTCCAATCAACTTTCGATTAGCTTCACATAGTTTCAATTTATTTTAGTCATTTGAACCGGTTCCGATACGTTATAATCAATTTCAATAAATTTGGTTAGTTTGGGTTAGTTTGGGGACGACTACAATCAACTTTCGACTAGCTTCACTTAGTTTCAATTTATTTTAGTCATTTGAACCAGTTCCGATACGTTATAATCTATTTTAATAGGTTTGGTTCGTTTGGGTTAGTCGTTGATTCATCTTTTGGTTAGTTTCACTTATTCTCAACTTATTTTAGTCATTTAAAGCGGTTTCGATACGTTATAATAAATTTGGTTAGTTTCGGTTAGTTTGGGGGCGACTACAAGCATCTTTCGACTAGCTTCACTTATTTTAGTCATTTGAACCTGTTCCGATACGTTATAATCAAGTTTAATAGATTTGATTACATTGGATTAGTCGTCGATTCAACTCTCGGTTAGTTTCACTTAGTCTTAACTTATTTTATTCATTTGAACCAGTTCCGATACGTTATAATCAATTTTAATAGATTTGGCTAGTTTAAGTTAGTCGTCTATTCAACTTTCGGTTTGTTTCACTTAGTCTCAACTTATTTTAATCATTTGAACCGGTTCCGAGACGTTATAATCAATTTTAATAGATTTGGTTAGTTTGGGTTAGTCGTCCAATCAACGTTCGGTTAGTTTCACTTAGTTTCCACTTATTTTAGTCATCTGAATCGATTTCGGTACATTATAATCAATTTTAATAGATTTGGATAGTTTGGGTTAGTCGTCGATTCAACTGTCGGTTGGTGTCAGTTATTCTCAACTTATGCTAGTCATATAAAGCGGTTCCGATACGTTATAATGATTTTATTACATTTGGTTAGTTTGGGTTAGTCGTCGATTGAACTTTCGGTTAGTTTCACATAGTCTCAACTTATTTTAATCATTTGAACCGATTCCGTTACGTTATATTCAATTTTAATAGATTTGGTTAGTTTGGGTTAGTAGTCCAATCAACTTTCGGTTAGCTTCACTTATTCTCAACTTATTTTAGCCATTTGAAGCAGTTCCGATACGTTATAATCAATTTTAATAGATTTGGTTAGTTTGGGTTAGTGTTCAATTAACTTTCGGTTAGTTTCACTTATTCTCAACTTATTTTAGCCATTTGAAACGGTTACAATACCGACGTCATTACCAATTTTAATAGATGTGGTTAGCTTGGGTTAGTCGTCGATTCAACTTTCGCTTACTTTCACTTATTCTCAACTTATTTTAGTAATTTAAAGCGGTTCCGATACGTTATAATCAATTTCAATAGATTTGGTTAGTTTGGGTTAATCGTCGATTCAACTTTTGATTAGTTTCACTTTGTCTCAACTTATTTTAATTATTTGAATCGGTTCTGATACGTTATAATCAATTTTAATGGATTTGGTTAATTTGGGTTAGTCATCCAAACAACTTTCGTCTAGTTTCATTTAGTCTCAACTTATTTTAGTTATTTGAACCGGTTCCGATACCTTATAATCAATTTTAATAAATTTAGTTAGTTTGGGTTAGTCGTCGGATCAACTTTGGGTTAGTTTGGGTTAGTCGTCCAAACAACTTTCGGCTAGTTTCACTTAGTCTCAACTTATTTTAGTTATTTGAACCGGTTCCGATAAGTTATAATCAATTTTAATAGATTTGGTTAGTTTGAGTTTGTCGTCGAATCAACTTTGGGTTAGTTTCACTTAGTCTCAACTTATTTTAGTTATTTGAACCGGTTCCGATACGTTATAATCAATTTTGATAGATTTGGTTAGTTTGGGTTAGTCGTCGATTTAACTTTCGGTTAGCTTCACTTATTCTCAACTTATTTTAGTCATTTGAAGCGGTTCTGATACGTTATAATCCATTTTAGTAGATTTGGTTAGTTTGGGTTAGTCGTGGATTAAACTTTGGGTCAGTTTCACAGGGCCAAAATATATTTAATATTTACAATGCATTCCATTATCGTTATATAATATGTACTTATAAAAAAAAATCTGACACCTAGACGATTTTTCCGGTCTTGTCGCCTCCTTCACCTAATTTTATTAACATATCTATTCACTCTATTCACTAATCCGACTATAGATTTTTCCTATTTGCCTTTGTATTTTTCATTGCTTCGTATATATTTCCACCGAAGTCCGAATAAAATATTAAAATAGAAATAAAATTAAGGATTTTCACAAATCCGACTCTGTTCTGAACACTCTGCCTACATACGAACGACTGATTAAACTAAAACGCTCCACATGCTGCCAACAATCTGCGGATTTTCGGCGGCTGGCAGAAAATATTTGGGGGAGTGGAGCTACTAGTTTACATATACTTTGCTACTATGTCCCAGGTAATCTTTCAGAGTTCATATTCTAATTCAGCTAGTCGTTCCTCTGTTCTTACCGATCGTGCGTTATAACTCGCTATTGCAAGTTGGCAGTCTGGTCGATCCCAGGGATTCTTAGCACCCCCTGTTTGAGCCCTTTTCCTACCGCTGGCGCTGCTTTGGTGGTTCGGGGATGGGTAGGATAGTTGGTGAGGATAGATCTAAGGGATGGGACATGATTCTCCCCAAAGTGGAGGTGTGGATAACGACGCGCTTACGGCTGAATATTTCCACCCGACGCGACGTGCACAACCAATCGAGGGCGGTACTTCTCGCGCCATTGGAGGTCGGTCGGGATATCAACCGTTCTAGGAATCATGGACCGTTATAACTGCCGGTGAACATTTTTACATGGCTTGCATTTTTATCCGGTGGCGTGCTTAAATGCAGTTAAGTCTAAAGGACGTTTTTACAACACATGATATCCATCCAAACCGACAGGCATATCAGGCTGGAAAATCTACAGAAACAGCACTTTACTGCGTAGTTCAAACAATTGAAGAAGCCTTGCACCGAAAAGAATGCGCTCTCGCCCATGGCGTTTCTCGACATTGAAGGAGCTTTTGATAAGGCTACTTTTTACAGCGTAAATACGGCACTAACTATCATAGAATCCACCCTACCATGAGGGCTGGATCGCCAATATACTGAGACTTAGAGCGGCAAACCTAACTATAGGTAACAAAACTGTCACAGCACTCGTAACGAGAGAATGTCCCCAAGGACGGGTACTCTCCCCGTTGCTCTAAAATGTGATCGTAAACAACCACATAGAAAACCTGAAAACCAGGGCTTTTGGTGATGGATACGCTGTTGACATAACAATCATTGTTGTCGGCAAGTTTGAAGGGGTTCTGTCAGAGTTAATGAACAGAGCTTTCAAAATAGTAGAGAGATGGTGCAACGAAAACTCACTTTCGGTCAATCCCAATAAAACAGAACTTGTGCTATTTACAAGAAGGAGGAAATTGAAATTCAATCCACCCTCTTTGTTCGGGGCACAACTCCAGTTGTCAAAAGAAGTAAAATATCTAGGAATCATTCTAGACAAGGAGCTTAACTGGCAGCGATGAGAAAGTTGTCCGAGCCTTTTACCAGTGTAGAAGAGCGATAGGGTCGACACCTAAAATCACATACTGGATATACACAGCTAGGCCTATGTTTGCATATGGCGCACTAGTTTGGTGACCACGATCAGGAAAAATATCAGCTCAAGCCAAAATGTCCGGCCTCCAAAGTTTATCACTGAAACCAGGAACAATAAAAACCACTCCCACCAAGGCAGTGGAAGTACTTTTAAACCTGTCTCCGTTAGATATTTTCATGAGAAATGAAGCACAGGTAACCGCAGTACGCTTGAATTCCACGGGTACGTGGAGGGGAAAAATGTGAGGACCTCGACACGCAATAGCTTTAAACGAGGCATACCACATACACCAACTATGAGAGTGAGCACATACGTTGTGGTTAGAAATTATATTTTCGACAAACGGTTCAAAATCAAACTAGACTCAATAAATGATCTGTCACAAATAGTCACAATCGAAGAGCGCTCGAGGTGACCCCACGTGCGCTGCTCTCTCGAACTTAGGCGAAAACAGCGAATACCGGCCGAAAAACCGAATCCCAGAAGAAATACACAGAACAAGCCATGGCCGACGGGGACGGCGATCCCCCCGGCGGAAAAACTCCCACCATCAGCGACTACCAGGAAGTGCTCAAGCTTAACGAAAAGCTTAGCATGGACCTGCAGGCCTCAAGACTAAGACTACATAAAGCCATAGACGTATATGAGGAAAGACTCAAGAAACAGGACGCCAGAATTAAGGAACAGGACGAGACTATTGCAGCTCTCAAGGAGCAAATGTCAAGGTATTTAAGCCAATCAGCTGGCAAAACCAACACTAACAACACCAAGTCATCTACACCTATGATGGACATCTCTTCAAACACCTCGTCAGAGGCTTCTGACAACGAGGAATTCACTACAGTAATAAACAAAAATAAAAGAAAATCGTTAAAGACATCTAAAAATTCCGAATTTCCCGACCTACCTCCATCGAAACACCCCAAAACCACCAACCCATCCTAAACACCTAAGCCTAACATGGTCGAATCAGCCTCCTCCGAGGGTTCAGGCCCCTCGAAGGCCGCTTCGATCACCAGGTCGCCTAATTCCGTTGCAAAGTCTGTTGTGATTCCTAAACCTCCTGCGTTAAATGTCCAAGGCTCTTCAAGCCAAATGCAAGGCTCTTCTAGCCAAAATCAGAGCTCCTCAAGCCAATCTAGCGCACCCAAGTACCGGGTGCCACCCATTGTCCTGAGAGACAAGGCCAAGTATTCGAACATAGCCAATTATTTCAAGGTCAACAAGATTAATTTTGGCAAGGCCTCCGTAGTGCCGGAAGGAGTTAAGATCTTTCCAGATACTCCGCCCGATTACCGCTCTATAACTAAGTATTTTGAAACCAACAGGATCCCTTTTCACTCTTACCGGTTTCCGGAAGAGCGAACACTCCATGTAGTTCTACGTGGAGTGCTCGAGGACTGGTCGACCGATAAGGTGAAGGGGGAACTGACTAGTCTAGGATTCAATCCAATTAACGTCGTCAGATGGTTTAGTAAATTGGGCAAACCAATGCCTCTCTTTTTACCGATAAATGAGAAAGAAATATACGATCTTAATCTCTTAGACAACATAACCATAAGAGTTGAAAGTCAACGCACCAAGTCACGTGACACGCAGTGCCACAGGTGCCAGCTATATGGTCACTCGGCATTCAAATGCCAGGCTGACCCTTTATGCGTTAGATGCGCTGACTCGCATCTAACTAGTGAATGTCCTAGGGGCAAGGAGAAGTTGCCTGACCCAAAATGTGCACTCTGTGGAGGTGCACATACCGCGAACTACTCCGGCTGCGAGAAGCACCCCAAAAACATACGCTCAGGGCACCAGGTCACCTCCAGCGAGCTTTAAGTGGGGCTCGCACGACAACTCTAAATTGGCTGCTACCGTAGCGCCACCTAACAATACAGAATTCAATCCACAGATGTTCGATTTTATATCATCCATGCATGCTTCCATGCAAACCTTCATGCAGTCTATGCAGAACCAACTGCAGCAATTCATTCAACCTATGATGGCATCTAACAACAATGCCCGCAGTTCAATTTGACCCAGCTTATCTATCAGTGGTTACAGTAAACATTAACGACATTAAAGGTAAGAAGCCCGAATTGCTCAACTTTCTTGAAAACCATAACGTTGATGTGCTTCTTATTCAAGAGATATGGCTCAAAGGCCAGCGCTTCACAGTTCCAAATTACCAAGTGTTCCGCAATGATAGAGTGGGTAGAGCCGGCGGCGGTACATTAGTTCTTATTAAGAACTGCTATACTGCTTGGGCTCTGCCTGGTCCTCAAAACAACACCATTGAAGGCACCTACGTAAAGATAAAACTTATGCAAAGCTTTCTGACGGTAGGCTCGATTTATTGCAGCCCAAATGCCAACATAACAGACCAGAGCCTAGCAGACTTACTTACTGACGACAAACCAATCCTCTTAGTCGGCGACTTGAACGCTAAACATTGTGAGTAGGGCTGCAGGATCAATAAGACCCGTGGTCTCGCCGTAAGGCGGCTTTCGCAGCACTTAAACTTCGCAGTGTTGACGCCAAGATCGCCTAGTCACATCTGCGACAGGGGCGCCCCCGAAATTCTAGACATATTCCTAGCAAAACAGACTGACATCACGTCGACTCCAATCGCGATTCCGGCCCTATCTTCAGATCATCTCCCTGTGCTGATTGAGTACCGTAATCCGCTCTCAAGAAGGCAGGGATATGTATCAAAGACTTGCCACAGCTGGCATAGGTTCCAAAACATTCTCAAAGACTCTCCTCCGATAGACGACATACCAAACGTAGACGCTCTGGAGAGGGCAGTAGACTCACTGACAGAACTAATAACTCAGACAGTAGCTCTAACCTCAATCACTAAGACTTCCAAGTTTTCAAAACATGGAAGACTACCGCCTGAGATCATGTCCTTGATCCGTGAAAAGAACAGACTCAAGAGCTTGGCACGTCGGACTGGTCAGAGTCAACGTTCTTACTCAGCGGGTCAAGGATGCGATTTCGGACAAAGTGAGCGAGTATTAGACTGCCAAAACTCAAACTATAACTCACGAGGACAACTCAGTGTTCAAACTGACTCGAGCACTAACTAGAGGCAGCAGAAAACCGCTGCCTCACATAACTAACGACAATGTCACGTATACAGACCCACTAGACAAAGCTGAACTGTTCGCAGAGGTTCTCTGTGAGCAGTTCAGTGAAAACAAAGACGGCCACACGGCCCCAGGGCTAGACGCAATAACTAACCTGACGCTGACTAAGCTACCGGACAACACACTCACGGACCTTGCGACAATCACGGACGCAATTATCACTCTGGGCCACTTTCCAAGCGCTTGGAAGAGGGCCAAGGTCATACTTATTAAGAAAGGTAGCGAAAGCCCTAACAAGGCGAGTAGTTATCGGCCAATAAGTCTTCTTTCGAGCCTTGGCAAGGTGACCGAGAGGATAATACTTAAACACATAAACAGATTCATAGACAATACGCAGGTCCTGCTCCCGGAACAGTTCGGATTCCGGGCAGGGCTTGGGACAACTAACCAGACGGTACGACTCGCCTCTGACGTACTCAGAGGCTTCAACAAACGTTGGCACACAGGTGCAATATTCCTAGACGTTAGGAAGGCGTTCGATAAGGTTTGGCATGACGGTCTAATCATTAAAATGATTAGATTAGGCATGCCAAATCAGTTGGTCTAAGTAGTGCAATCCTATCTGCATAACAGATCTTTCGTAGTTGCCTTGGATCAGGTAGAATCCCATCACAAACCCATCAGTGCTGGTGTCCCCCAGGGCTCGCCGCTGTCGCCGGCTTTATACAATATTTTTACGCACGATATCCCCAGAACAACGGTCACCAAACTCTATCTGTTCGCTGACGACACGGCAATAACTGCCGCGTCTAGGAAGCCTCGCATCATAACATCAAGACTTAAGAGGCACATCAACGTCCTTGAAAAGTGGCTACGGGACTGGAAAATTAAACTGAACCCGGGAAAAACCCAGGCAGTGTTCTTTTCCAAGTCCCGTCTTGCCAACCCTGAAACCACTCTAAGATTAGCTGGGTCAAAGATAACCTGGCTGAAACAAGCCAAGTACCTTGGGCTAATATATGACAGGAGACTAAACTGGACACAGAATACCAAAAAACTTGTGAGCAAGGCCAATAGCCAAATAGCGGCGCTATATCCTCTGCTAAATCCTGCTACTAATATACAAAGCATTCATACGCTCGGTCCTAACTTATGCGAGCCCCACTTGGAGCATCTGTCATGATCATCAACTCTTAACGATTGAGAGGATTGAAAATAAGGTTTTTGAGAATCATACTAGACGCCCCCAGGTGTGTGAGAGGATCAATTCTCCACCGCGACACGGGCCTAGAGACATTCGAGTCTTTCAACTCTAGATTAATAGGCAACTATTTTGACAGAGTTGGAAGACTTAATGCTCCGATCCTTCGGCAGTCGCTGATCCCCTCCCGCCCTGGAAGCACTTACAAGGTGCCCTTCGATGTTAGGTTTCACAACCTACTCTGACATACACACTCAAGTACACCTTCATCTGTACACCACCACAGAACACTACATATTCGCTACACGCTAGCTGATTAGTGTCAATACTCTGTAACATAGCGAGAGCTATCGAAGTCATGTCTATCTATGAAAGATCATACAAAAGAAGTTATAGGCATGGCCTGGCTTACTACCTAACAGAACAGATCTGTCACAAAATTATGACATCCACATCTACATGGACAGTTCAAAAAGAACCTCAGGAGCTGGCGCAGGTATTTATATACTCGAGCTCGACATACAAATGCATATACCACTAGGTAATCTCAGCACCATATTCCAAGTTGAACTGTGTGGTTTAACGATGGGTGCTAGAAAAGTGACAGAGAAGCAAATCACAAACAAAGATATACTGGTCGTCACGGACAGCAAGACAGTTGTACAAACACTCGATAAAATGGAGACCAGATGGTCTGATGGTTAAGTAGTGCATAAAATCACTAAACCAAATATCTGCAGAAAACATGGTGACCATCGCCTGAAAAAAGGGCACAGCGGAGACCTTGGTAATGAAAGAGCAGACACTCTTTCCAAGAAAGCGTCTTGTAAAAAACCAATTGGTCCAGAAACAATACTACCATTCACCCTGGACACTGTTCGCTAACAAATTTAAAAAAAAAAAGCAATTCGAGAAGAGCACCAGGTGAAAAATGGCAGAAGGGCTTCGCCACTCCAAAGCAACACTAACAGGTCCTGATAAATCAAGGAAAAACTTGAAAATAATGACAGAAACACTTACCGATCATTGCCGACTAAATGATCATCTACACACGATAGGTGTCGTTCACGGCTCCTTATGCAGGGAATGCTTAGAGGACGACGAGACGGCAGAACATATTCTCTGCGATTGCCCCGCTCTCGCCAGACAAAGACATACTCACCGGAAGATACGTTGGCCAACGATAGCCGACATAAAGGGATACCGCATATTAAGCTAGATAAACACCGTAGGACTGCTGGATTTGTAAAACCTTTCTGGGGGCACAATGGGCCCGCGCAAGTGGCTGGCATATTTATGCCTCACCACCCCCTTCCTTATTCGTATCCGTATCTTTAAACATTATAATAAACTATTGTATGTTTCTGACACTCGTCTCGAACAAGTGCATGAGGGGCCAGAAATAATATCTCTAAAAAATTTTAATCATCATATTAAGAACTCCGTGAAATTCTTTACATGCAAACGCCATTTAAAGGTTATAATTGCTGAAAATTATTTTCTACTCCCTCGAGGAATTCTTTGTGTTTCACTTTTATGTGATAGGTTTTCTTGCAGGTTATTTTATTTAGATAATTTTCTTATTAGGCTCCTAATTATTAATATTTTTCCATTGCAAGTTTTAAATTGCCTTTAAGGAAATAAACGAGACGTACACTTTTAGTTACAGTTCGGCCTACAGCGTCGCCATACAAAAAACCTCCAACCAGCAGCTCGAGTACTCTCACGAGTACCCCTCC